>JAQZBX010014275.1:0-10266 GCA_029593785.1 Cabassous unicinctus
TTTCCTCCCTGCAAAGATAATCTGAGAATGTGCTAGGAATCTTGGCCCCCTGGTTGAGGCTGAGGATATGTCCTGACAAGCTAAATCTTCTTTTGAGTTGGAACCTATTGCCTGTTGCTTATGGAGAGTCAGAAAACTCTAGATAGTTTCTTGTATAATGGGCTGCACTACTGATACCATTATTTCACTCTTAAAGATTAACATCAGGAAAAATTTTAAGGAATCCTAAGCCTATTGGTGTTATAGACCCTTCATCTTTGTGCCTCAGGGAGCAGTTAAAACACACAGACTACATGAATGAATTTGCTGGTCAGCATATCCCATCTCCTTTCAGAATGGGACTAACACATTTTAGGAATCAAAACATACTTTAAGCACCAAGCAAGGGTAAAAACACTTCAGTAAATTATTGATAAATTCATTTACAGGTTGTGTGTTTTGGATCCCAACAATCAACTTATGTCAGATATAATGATGAGAAAACAATAGCCACCACTTGGCTCATAGTTATATTGTGGGGGAAAAAAATCACACTATATTTGTTTATAAAGGTTTATATTCGTTTATAAAATTTTATGTGATTTTAAGACGAATTCCATCTATTTAACAAATACTTTGTTTCTTGAGTGGCATCTCTGTTAATTCCCTGAGTATTTTATCCATGATGATAACCAAGTCCATCAAGGTGATACATGTCATTGACCTCTCCTGGCATTTATTGCCAAGAATGTTCTCATTTGCATATAGGTTCTCATCCTCTTTTCTATTTCTAAGACAAGGATAGAAATAAGAGCCAAAAGTGGCACCAAATTAATCTAGCCTTCAGATAGGCCTCTGGCAGGAACCTCATTCTCCAGGTCTTTGTAGGAGTCCCCACCATAATGATTTATTATTGTGACATAGTGTAGATAGTGCTTATTTTTTGGTAGCATCCTATGGCTGTATTTCAGGCCCACATCCTAATATTTCAAATCTGTAAAATGTACTAGGACTTCAGACTTCTTGCATTTTGTTTTTCCCCCAACTGTAATGTCACATTTTTAACTCCTTAGATAATTTTACTGCACACAGGGATACTGAGAAGAGATTGTAGATAGTTAAGCTCAGATATATAGTTGAATTGTATTTAAATCCCTTAAGCCTGTCTTTCAGTTGTCTTTCTATAACATTCTTCTCTGTGTTGGATTTCTGAAGCAAATTGTCTACAGTGTTGTTAAAAAGAAATAGAGTAAAAAGCACAGATCATCTGCGATGTGACAAAAGATACTGTTAATCCATTTTGATTGTCCTTGTAACTAGTACCAATAAACACCATTGATAAGCATGTGGTCTCAATGATGGCAGCACTTTGCTCTACTGGACATTTGTGGGAGCATTTTTGGGTTGTCACAGTAATGGGAAGTTGCTATTCCCTCACCTTGAAAAATTGTCCTCTGTTCCAATGGACATTAATATAGGTGAAAAGCTGTTTATAATAATCTGAGCCTTGAAAGTAACTGTTCCACATAAAAACAGCATAATATGCTTTTTACATGATTTTAATATGTGCTGAATTTTCCAGAGCTGCAACTGCTTTGTAAATACAAAGAAGATTATACATTGTTTGTCTGTAACTTTACCGTTTAGAAAATCATATCACTTAGAGGTATATTGCTTGTGGCATTTCAGTCACCAATGCAAAATTTTAGATTTCAGGTTTCTGTCTTTATTTGTAGCAGTCATGTCCATAAAGTAAGAGAAGAGATCTGAGTCTTTTTTACAGTCTTGGACCAAAATACTATTAAATTTGCAGAGAAAATCAGGAATCATACTAAAATCATTAATAAAATTTCTATCAAAGATATTTTATATTATTGCCCTCCTATCTATGTAAAATATATGATATAATGAAAAGAAATCCAGGCAGTAAAAATTAAACATGTGAAAATATTTATTTGCTTTGGGATTGCCTGTTGCTTTTCAATCTCACTCTAATTAAGTGCCTGCGGATCTGCCACAACTTCTCCATAATTCCTTGATTGCCATTTCTTTTTCCAATCCATCTTCTATTCCCCATTATCTATTAAGGTATCTGGTCTGCAAGGTCTTTTAAATGTTAGAGGAAGAATATATGCTCTGACATTTAGTGGAGGTGCAGTTCATTACTATTCTGTGTCACCACATAGGGAATCATTTTGATACTACACTTAAAAGTAAGGGCGAGTTTATTCATGAGGATATCCTACTTTCCCATTTTTCTCCCCTTTTTGTCTTGTGTATTATCCATAATTCAATTTTGGTTACATCCTGCTTTAAAAAATCATGTGTAAATAAGTTTGAACTATTATTATTTATTCCAACGGTGTTTTATTCAGTTGTCCAACCACACTTGTGCTTTATCATTTTATCCAGTACTTGTAAGGAATGTTTTCTCATGCCCTTAATGCTTGTAAAGACAATTTTTTGTATGTCTGATTGTTGAGTTACGTCTTTTAGTGTCATTATATTTGAACATTAACATATTGAAATATCATTTTATTATAAACTATTTTCCTTTTATTTCTCCTTTCTATTACAGTTAGGCAATCATGTCAATCTTTTAGAGATATATAGTGTGCACAGGTGGTTAAATTATCTCTGCATTTAATTTCAAGATAGTAAAGTGTGTACAACAATATTTGTTGAAAAGGGGGCATGGATTCTGATAAGGTTGAGAAATCACTGATCGATATACTTCATACTCAGATTTGGTCTTAGATTATTGCATCTTCATTGCAGCACTTGTTTTAGCTTCTCTTATTTACTGGTGGAAGAACCTTCTAAATTGTTACTCTATTTTCTTTTTAAGCTCTCAATATTAGAGATCTAATGTAGACTATCTTTTAAAGCTTTACATTTAATGAAATCTGTAAAAGAAAATATTACTTAACATAATTCATGCATGCTACCTAGATAAGGAATTTACAATGTATTTCATCCTGTAAAACAAAGATTATTATGCTTCTTTCTACTGATTCTGAAGCAGATGTTTATATGTCTTTTAGAGTCTGCCAGATAATCCCTGTTGGTTTAGGTTCCTCTCAAACCTATCTCAATTCTAAAGAAAAAAAAATTTCCATCACTTTAATTAAAGTAGATTTTAATAATATCTTTATTTCATCAATTGTTATTCTGTAGTAGACAGAATAGAGGCCAAAAGGGACTAAGAGTCAAGAGCTAGAAGTCAGAATATAGCATTTCCTACCTCCTAGATCGATACACAGAGAGGCCTTGGTTGAGGACTTAAAGGTGAAAGGCAGCCTCACAGACAGTGATCGTGAATGTATGGGATTTAGGATTCTAATGAAAGAAAGAATAACCTGAAAAACAAAGTAAATGAATTTAAAGAAAATGAAAGAGCAGAAATGAAGGGAAATAAGAGGTTCAATAGAAAGGAAAGTAAAACTCCAAAATGTATAGAAGGACTTGATGTGCTTTACAGAAACATTTACTAAATGGATGAGCGGATTAAATTTTCCTATATACTAGGAAGAGATGGAAAACAGGGAACCAAGTAGACTAAACCAATACCTGGATAAAGATTTACTATATTACAAGTCTGATTAAATATAATGCAGATCAGTTCCAACTACAAAGAAATACCCTACATTTAGACATCAAGCTAGAGTCAAATGTAACAATTGGGAAGAATTTTAGACAAAAGATATTTAAAATTTATGTGATGAGGCTAGTTAAATTTATCATGCATTAGAAGATGCTAAAGGAGACTATATTCTCCTTTAGATGGGGCCAGAAGCATAGTTCAGGATGTCTGATTTTTTTGTTTGTTTGTTTTTGTTTTTTGGTTTTTGTTTAGTAATGCTATGGGAAAAAAGATTATAGCTCCATAGCTCCTGAGGGCATGTATTTACCAAACACATTGAAAAATATCCTTATTTATCCTACCAAATAGGATTATGGTAGTCTTCAAATCATTGGAGCCTTAAACAATATACCTTAGGGCACTGAATTTATTTTAGTAAAGTTTAATATAACAAATTGCTGAAGTGTCTTAACATTAAAAATGCAAATGCAGAGTTTAGAAAATAAATGTTTCAAAAGAACACTGTCAGTAACCATAAGGCTACCAGTTTAACACTTGGAAAGATACTGGAAGAAGTGATCATCAACTTATTTGTGTTCAACATATTGTCTTCTACAATATCTGACATATAATTTACAGAAGAAAACTGTCACCATTGGAAAATCAATGTACAAGTGCTTATAAGATCAAAGGTTACTGGGTAATGGGCAGCGTAGCTTATGAGAAACGAGTTGTATCAGATCAACTGATTTCCTTTCTCAGGCAGTGATAGGTTTGATGGCTGGAGAAGAGGTGAAAGGTGTAATAACTCTTGAGTGGAATTTTGTGTACGGCTCAATGACAAAGTCATAGACAAGTTGGAAACTGAACATACTATTGTCAGAAGGATCCAGGATTACATGGGATAATAAGGAGATAGAAGTAATAGAGGTATAAAATTATATTAGTGACATTTTTAAAGTGAGGTAAGCAAGGTAGATTTTTATGAATGACTTGGGAAGTAGAGTAGGCAGAAAAAACATGAGGTTTGAGGTGCAAATCAGTTTATGAGTGATTGAGGTAGTATTTAGAGGTTACCCCTCACATATTAGAGAAGTTATTAAAAATATTATACATTCATATAAATAAAGAGCATATGTGATTTATTTGAATTAACTTTTCCACTCTGATAATGGGTAGAACTTTTAAAAAAGAACTCTGAAGTGTTATTTTAATAGAGTCAGAGAGCAAAGGAATTAATTAAAGGAAAGCAACATTGATCCTAAGAAATGAGGTTAAATGGAAATTATTTAGTTTAGAAGAAATAAGTGAGGACAAATTTGCTGTCTTTTTAGTGTGATATTACTTAAAGATTAGTAGTAGCCACCCAGCATCAACTTCCACTGAGTATAGATGAAGGGGAAGAAAATTACATTTCAGCAAGGCATATTTAGGTTAGCTCTTTGTGTAACAGGCACTAAAATCGACTTTTCAAGAAATTGAAAGAATGGCTTCCTCTGGAGATTTAAAGGGCCACACTACCTGTGCAAGGATTAGACAACAACTCACCTGAAGGGAATAAACTAGGTTTTGAAGCCCTTCCAAAGGCATTCCTAAATTACTTATTTTTAATTTGGTTGAAGAAATAATTTTTGATTGAAGTTGATATTGAGTTAATTAACTGAAATTAAGCATCTTATGTATGAGGCAATTTATCTTTTATTTCTTAACTTTATATTTAAATCTGGTTTAGAAACAAAATCAAAACAAAAAACACTTAATATGTTGTCCTATATTTAATTAGTATAGTAATTGCTCTGTGAAAATCTTAAAGAGCTAGACACTTAAAGTGTATTTAATAGTTTTCAAAACCAGAGGTTGAACGAACGATGAAGACTTTGTAGGTCATATTTACATTAAATTTTTTTTTTTTAATTTCACATATGTTTTACCCAATGTTGGGGTTTAACTTAAAAACTATGACTATATGAAAACTTTTTACAATGGTTTAGAAATTCATAATCCCAAATTCTGACTTTGACAATTTTATTATATAATTTAAATTGTGATTGTGGAATTTGATATGGGATTTTAAACCTATTGCCATTAAAAATAAATGGCAGGGGGTTGAGGAATAATAGTTGGAGATGAAAAGAAAATAGTTGGAAATGAGACAAAATATAAGAATAATATACTTTGGTGACAACTATATGAACTATTAGTTTGGCTGAGAAGCAAATGGATTTGTCTATTTATTGAGAAAAAATAGATTCATTTCTCACTGCATTTAAGAAATCATTGGAAAATTAGTGTATAATAATTTATTTTAATTTTTAAATGGTAAAGCCAGTTATATTTCACATATAGGCAAGTTGAAAGAGCCGTTTGTATTGTCTCTTGAGGTTACCTTCTGAATTATATCAATGCAAACCACCACCTGCAGCTGACACTAATTTGCTTCCTTTTCCATATCAGAGTAGACAGTCCAAAGATAAAATAACATTGTAGATTGAATCCTATCCCACTATTGGCGGTAACCTGCACACACCCTTTTTGAAGTGCTTACAAAATGAAGTTGGGATGGGGAGGGGGCTGCTCAATTTCCCTTATGTTCAAATTATCCTGGGCTGCTGACCAGAAAATATTTTCAGTCCCCAGTGCTATTAATTCTTAGCCTTTATCAGCTCTGAATTAATTAGGGGAACAACTGAGAAATCAATATGCAAAACTGTACAGTGATCAGAGTACCTGTGACATGCAGAAGAGGCCAAAACAGTGAAATTTAAGTCATGATGGTTACTGGTGGAGACATGGTCATGCAACACACATGCACAAAACGAGTCTTTATCACCGAATGCAAACCCACAGCAGCAGCATGCATGGCCTTTTGTTAAAAGACTAAGCCCAAACAGTTTTCAATTTGATGAAAACAATGCAATTGTTATATTTTGGGTTTCCTTGTATCTACTGTGGTATAGTAGAAAACAGAAGTGAATTTCAAATTCTTAGCCAAATCCATATTTATCCAGAGATATTGTCTTTTTACACCTTTCTCTATGGTAGCTGCAGGTCATGCTAGTGATTTCAGACTAATATAGGACACAATTAAAAATGGTTAAAACATGAGATAGAAAAATAGAAAATGACTCTCATGCAAGTACAGTTTACTACTACGGTAAGCTTAAAACCATACCCCCTGCCATCCAGGAACGTGAAACTAGTTTTAAGGAAACAAAAGAGGGAAAAGTGAAGAGATGCCGTCGTGTAGCACTTTGTTAATTTTATTTAATCTTGTACTCAAAATTATTTGGCTGAAATAGGCTTAAGAGCCTCTTTCATATATTTAGCTTGATATTGGTTTCTTTCCAAATGGCTCCAATATTTGGGAAGTGTTCACTGTCAACCTAGGCTTACACTTCTTCCAGGAAAAAGGAGTTCATGATCATTTTAGTGACATAGCTGAAGAATAAGAATGTCTCCAACAAAATCAAGCCATGATGTCTCCACCAGGCACCTGGACTAGCTAAGGGCAGCATGAAGATGTTGCATAGAACAGGGCATACAGCAGGCAAGTTAACATGCCAAGTAACGGGGCACTTTGAGCATCAGGTGATGAAAGTTGTGTTTGTACATTACCTTTGACATGGCGACCATTGTCTGTTTTGAGCATATAAGGGTAAGAAAAGAGAGAGATATAAGAAGAAAACTAAAATTATGTAGACACTGAATTATCTCTATAAAAACAATCTGAGAAAACAGGATGTAATGATTAAAAATTTATCTTTAATTGAAATTAACATTTTGTACCATTCAACCAACTAAAATGCATATGCTTTGTACTATTTAACCAAGTAAAATGCACATATAAGATAATACCTGAATAATAATAAACACTCATATTTAAATATATGAAATATTTATCATACTTAATTTAAGTGGAAATTAATACACAGATTTTATAATTATGAGTTTGAAGAAAGACATCCCAAACCGCCTGCAGATGTGATTAAAAATTTCAAACTTGTCAGAAGCCAATCTTTTCATCTCAACAATCTCTTAAACACAAAGGAAGACTACACAACATATTTGTGTGATAAATAATATTTTTGTATAATTTAACCCAGTATGCTAATAAAGGAAACTGTATCTAAGACAATGAGTTACCTTAATAAAATAATTTCCATTATTAATCACAATTAAATTAATGGTCCCCCCAAAAATTCTTCAATGCATATTTTGAAAATAGCAAATATAGCTCAAAGAGTCATTCTTAAGCAAAAATAATTACAAGAAATCAGTGAATGATTTAAATGTTTAAAAGGAGTATGAAATTTTCATAGCATACATAGATATGACAATGTACCTCAGCGTATTACCTAGAATATTTTGGAAATTTGTTAAATTGGACTGTTTTGAAATCTCAGAATTTTTTGTGTTTTCAGATTTATTTTGAAACTCTCAGTCTGACTCTGATGCATATTTGCTACTAACAAAATACACATTACTGGTTTTGAAACAAACAAGATTAAAATAAATGAAGACATGCTAAATACCATTCAAATATATCCAAGAGTTGAAAAATCTGTTCAACATTTTGTTGGCATCTAGACTAACACTGTGTATCTTTAAAATCTAGGGATATATCATAATTGATTCAAAGCTTATACTTGAAGCAATTCCAATAGTGTGGTCTATTGGATTGTTTCTGTAGACATTGCTTTGGACAGAGATTCACAAATAAAATTGTGGCCTTAACATGACAACTCTCTTCCTTCTTTAAGGGCTCACGAAAGCAAATATGGGTAGGGGAATCACAATGGGAAAGATCTTCATTACACAGAAGTAATACCTCCATGAGAAGCCGGATCTAAAAACCATTAGTAAAATAACAATTGCTTGCAAGTATTTAAAAACTGTAAATCTACTCACCAAACCTGGCATATATACATACAGAATTACAAATTCCAAGAAACCCATCAAAAAGTTACATTATATAGTTCATGCTGCTTTGTCATTCTAAGGCAGTACATGTGGTCTATGCACTAGAGCTGCCTGAAATTTGCTTGACAGATATGACAGCATAAATGCAGAAATTAGAGTAAGCATTTAGAATCTTTTATAGCAATTTGATTGAGTAATTTTAGGTCTGTTGAGTCTAATAATTTAAAAATTGGGGTTTATATTTTGTATGTCTTTTTTATTTCATTTTTCTAGTTATTTCTACAATAATCAGTAATTTTGTAGCTGAACTCTTCTAAAGCTGAAGAACAAAATATCCTCTGAATTTATCAGTCTGTAGCCACATGTTGATTGCAGGGTCTGCAAGAGAATGATGGTTTATGAAAATAACAGCTTGGGTGGAGGTGGGAAATTGAGGATGATTTAGCCCTGAGTGTACCTGTGCTGAGAAATTCAAAATATTAAATCATCCTTACCCATACTTATAAATTAATTGCCCAGTATCTGCATACTACATGGAGGCCACATAAGTTGAAAACAAAGTTAATTCATATGGTCAACATAACTTTTAGTTAGCTAGTCTCTTTGAATTACCATATTGGATTTGTTTTTGTTGTTCAGCCTTAGGAATCATTGCTCAAAGATCAAATTACAGAGGTTTTGTTCTATCAGGAGATAAAGACCATGTAGATAATGACCACTAGATGGTATAGAGCCTTAGATGATTAGCCACTTGGAAACTGTCTTATTTTTATTTTCCTTTTTATTTTTGGCCTTCTTTTGGATCACAGATTAAACTGGATGTACCAATTACTTTTGTACCATATACAGTTTTTAAAATTTATCTTATAGAAAACTTACCCTTCTGTTTTTGTGACATTGATTTATCTATCTTTGAATTTTTTTCTGCCAACTCATTTTCTTTGCCTTCTCTACTTCACTGTGCCCTTTAAATAAAGATCTCCCATATGATTCAATCCTAAAATTCTGGTTTAAATTTCAGGGTATTCTGGTTCAGGTGACTCATTCTTTTCTGATGTGTTTGATTTGGGAACATAATTCACCAGCATGGTCCTCTCAGTGCTACGCAAACATTTATCGAGTACCTGCCATGAAGTAGGCAGTTGTACCAGATACCAAGGATGCAGTGCTATCTAGGCCTGAGCTCCTGAGCTGGATGAGCTCACAGCAACGTAACTGTTTATTTAACAGGGATGGCTGCCATATCATAAATGATAAATATATAATGCAATAAATGCTATAATACATACAAACACTGCTTCACCCACTTGGGTGTGAAATCATTTAGTTTTTCTGGTTTGAAAAGTGAGAAATGGGCTCCTACAGAGAGAACGTAGTATTGGAACTGGGTCGTAAACTATGAGTAATAGTATCAGAAGGGGCAAAGGGGGGGAGGGGGAAGTGAATTCCAGGCAGAACAAAGTAATAAAGTGAGAAAAATGCATTACACACTTTTTGGAAAAGGCAATTATCTTTGTGCAGGTTTGGAATAGGGTATATAGTAGAGGAAGGGAGCTGACAGGGGTGAGAAATAAGGCTTGAAAAATAAGTGTGGCCAGCTGTTAAAGTACCTGGTAGCCTACCCAAAGGAGTCCCGTGATCAGATTTGTGTCTTAAAAGGAAAACGAGCAGCAGCATGGATGATGATGGCTGTCTTAGCCCTGAATGCCACAGAAAGAACAGTAGGCATCTCAAGAAGCCAAATCTATGGAATTCAGAAAAGTAAGACAAATGCTGGTTCTGAT
>JAQZBX010014275.1:10366-38919 GCA_029593785.1 Cabassous unicinctus
TTTTTTTTTTTTTTTTTGAGATAATGACTTTCAAGTTTTTTTCCCCTCTAAATATTTCCCCTTCCCTCCCCACTCCCATCAGTTAATAGCTTTACAAACAATCAGTACATCACATTTAATGCATCCCTGTCTTTGGAAAGAGTTGGTCAATAAAATATCCCTGTGATGATGGCACACGGCTCTTTCTGCCCAGGATGTGATTGTTCGCTAAATGCAGTGAAATGAATTATACTTGAGATGATGTTGTTCATCACCTAAGAGCATCTCATAATGAGCATTAATTAATTAACAACCCATGAGGTAGCAGATAATGGTTATAGTACTATTTCAGAAACACAGGTGCAAAAGCCAGAAGAAACCACTTTATTCACTAGGATTCAATGAGGATAGTAATAACAACTCTGAATGTAGGACTCACATTTTTAATAGCCTTTAATCACATTTCTTTTCCCAAGGCATAAGGATTAACGTCAAAATAAACAACAATATGGAAGAAGCCTTTTCATTACTCACTAATACATGATTCACATAAAAAAAAATCAAACATACCTTCACTCGCATGTCGGTCTCTAAATATGCTCTTGGGGTGGACACTGAATCCTTCTATATCATGCACAGAAGATGCCCTCCGTATACTGCAAATGCTTTCCTTTGATCTGGAATGGGTCAGCCTGGAACTTGACTGCAGCATGTCAGGATAGAGTCGGTCCCATTGTCTTTTGGGAGAGGAGTGGTCAAGAGGTCCAGATATATTCACCAAGGGAGAACATTTGCTGGGCTGTATCAAGGCTTTTGTATCATCTGCTTCGGAGGGGCTGCAGCTTTCTTTTGTAGGAGACTTAAAGTGCTTCATGGCTACTGAATCATCGCTGTGTTTAGATGAATCAATTACTACTACATCTGGGTCTTCTTGTGGTAAGGATTGCTTTCTATAGGTGAGAACTCTCAGACCAGGGAACTTGAACCCGAAAAGTTTGCCTACAAATGGAGACAGGAAAGAGAGTTATTGTAAGACGACAAAGGATATATCCCTCAAAAAACAAAAAACAAAGAACAAAAAACATTGCTAATGCACATATAAATTAATCAACACTTAATTAAAGCAGGGTTGGAATGAGGGATTTATAGAAAACTTCTTGGACACCAATATGAATTACCATGTAAGTATTAAGCAAATAATAAGCTGATTTAATCATGCTTCTGATGGTCACATATACTCCAGGGATATGAAAACAAAGAAGGCATGGGACATGATTGTAAAGATACAGACACAATAATGTGTTTGGTGTGTGCATGGGGAGGGGTAATGTATTGGGACTAGGAGCGAAGGGAGTGAGGTAGGGGTAAGGAGCTGGCCTGACATCTCTAGAAAGATATAACTGAATATAATTGGATAATACTGTGAATTTAATTTGGACAGGAAAAGTAGGTCAGCTGTGTATGAGAGGATCTTCATTCCATATGGAATTCTTGAAAGGTTTCTGGCTTCAGGGAGAGAGGTATTATAGAGATAAGAATTTCTTTTACCTCATTTATTTTTGTTCTGAAATCTGAGACTACAGCATTAAAGCTTATTTATGAAATCTGATAGTGAATGATGCACAAGAGGGTAACTAAATATAAATATTAAAGTATATATAATACAAATTAGAAGATTAGTTAATAAACACAAACTCACAGGTAGTCAAAAATGCAAACTAAAACAAGAGGATATCTTTTTTCCAATCTTCAATTTAGCAGTAAACAACAACAAAGCATAACATCTAGTGCTGACAAACAACACTGGCAAGCATTCTGACACTTTGGTATGGGAGTGAATTCTTTCATAAATTTAAAACAATCAGGAAAGAGTTCTACTCCTGGATGAAAATGGAAAGATAATAGAAAACATCCAAACAAGTATTCTGTAATTCAAAACTTCCCTAAGTCTTATGTATAAGAGAACGTAAAGTTTCTAAATTCTACTGTCAGTGCAGTAGTCTAAGTACACATCACCCCATAGCTTTATAATTATACATTGTCCTCCTAGTCAATCAGTCTGTGTCTTTGGGCTGCAATATAAGCTACCTACTTATCTTCAATTTTCAAATGTCACCAGCACCATTATCTTTAATATATTTACTGTGAGCTTTTCCTCAGTGTATTGAGGATGGTTCTAAAACATGGAAGAACACTCTCAAAACCTCCTGCTGGATGGTTTTATCTACACATATATTTTTAATCACCATCTTTAAGCCAAAGACTTGTAAATTTATATTTCTAGCCCAGATCTCTCCTCAGAGTTCCGATCATGCATCTCTATGGCCACATCTCCACTCAGAAGTCTTAACTCATCTCAAAATCTCATAGCTTAATCCAATCTTATGATCTATCCCTTTGAACCCAGCCTTTTAATTTCAGTGACTGGCACCACAATCCATTCAGTTGTACAAGCCTGAGACTGCTGGGCCATTCTATTTACAGTTCTTCCATATCTCTATGTGATCAATCCACTTCACACATCTCCACCACTTTTTGTCTAAGCTCCTATCTTGGGTCACCTGATTACCTGTAATAGGGAGCTAATCACTTTCTACATTTGCGTATGTTTGTCCACCCTTTCAAAATTATTTTTTTCTTTTAAAAATTCACTTTAAATCTTTTTTAAAATTTTAAAAATCTTTAAAAATTTTTTAGACAGTTGCTAAAATCCTCCCCCAATAAACTTCCAGCTTCGGGAGTAAAGAAAAAAACTATTTCTACTCTGCATAAATTATCCCTCCAGCTTCATCTCTCTTCCTTGCTCTCTAATATCCAAGCATACAAAGGATTTTTAAAAATTCCTCCAAAGGCTATGCTTCTTTCAGATTCAGAGCTTCTTTCTGTTTAATACATTTTTCTCTGCCTACTTAGCTCATCCTGCAGATTTTAGCTAGAAAGTTCCTTAGGGAAGATTTTCGTTCCTTTTAATCTAGGTTACCACCCACTTTGTAGCTCTCATCATACTTAATAACTATAATTATACATGTATTGATTCTTGATAAAAATTCTCCCAGCCATCCCCTCTTCCTCAACTGTAATCCTCTGGAGGGCAGGACTCTGTTTATTTTGCTCACTATTGAGTTCCTGCCCCAAGAGATTGCCTGAGCATGGTAAATGGTAAATGAATTTCTGTCAATAGACTCTAAACTAATGATGTGCTTCAGTTTTGACTGTGGAAAAACTAGAATATTTAATTGCTCTAACCATCTAAATTTGAGAATCTTAGCCTGCTGGAAATTTGACCCATAGTTACTAAAAATGATTGATTGATTAGAACCTAATAGCTCATGGAAGTGGTAAACTCTATACCATATCCTCTATACTTGATAAAACCCTTATTCTTTTTTTTTTTCTATTTAAAAATTTTTTTAAGGTTTATTTTTATTTATTTATCCCCAGCCCCCCTTGTTTTTTGCACTTGCTGTCTTGCTCTCTGTGTCCGCTTGTCTTTCCTTCTCATCTTCTCTTTAGGAGGCACTGGGAACCGATCCTGGGACCTCCGATGTGGGAGAGAGGCACTCAATTGCTTGCACCACCTCAGCTCTGTGGTTTGTTGTGTCTTTTATTGTCTCTCCTCTTTGTCTCTTTTTGTTGTGCCAGCTCTCTATGTGGGCCAGCTCATTTTCACCAGGAGGCCCAGGGACAAACCTGGGACCTCCCATGTGGTAGACAGGAGCCCAATCATTTGAGCCACATCCACTTCCCTAAAACCCTTATTCTTAACCTCAACTCTCTCTCTCTCTCTTTTTCTCTCTCCCCTGCTCCCTCTCTCTCTCTTTGCAGAGGGTATTAATTGCTGCCATTTTGATTCTAGAGATTATACAGAAGTGTTTTCAAACTCCACATCATCTAGAGAAGTTTATGTAAAATACCTGTTACAGAAAATTTTAGAATAAAGCAGGCTAATTTATTATTGTAACCTTTCGCTTGTGGGCTAGTAGTTAATAGTGTTAAATATAATTGAAATAGAATTCATCTTAGGTAAAAGATATGAGACAATGCACAGACAAACCCCAAGTACATTCAACATTAAACTTTAGATTAATAAGATGTAGATGAGAGTAACCAATCTGTGCAAATAAGATTAAATGGCAGTGCATCACAGTGACTGTTTTGAAAGAATTCTTACATATTTTCCTAACAACTTTTATATGTTCAAGTAAATTGCCAAGTTAAAAATCAGCGAACTGCATCAAAGTCATTTGATTACTTTTTAATGTACTCGAAATTGGGTTATAAAGTGGTTTACAAATCAATTCTGCAAGTTTATTAGAAGGCATTGAAGGTCAATGCCTACTTTTATTAATTTTTCATCAGCTGCATTACCTTTCTCCTTTAAAAACAATTCACTGGCTTTCTTAAATTAATGACTACACAAGGCATTTAGCTTACTCCTATAGTTTAGTCATATCTAAGGTGGTGCAGATGGTCTTTTCTGCATCACTAGGTTAATCTGACCATGTTATATTGCATTAAAGATTTAGTTGTCTAACTGTAGTTGATCCAGAAAGAATACACATTGAGAATTTTGCTCCCTGCCAGCACTTTCAGGCATGAAATATAAAACATAGATGAGGGTACTGCTGTTATGGTTCTTAACACTGAAAAACACCCTTATAAGTTAAGTCCTCATATTTTATTGTAACTTGGAATAATTAAAATAGATAAGGAAAACAGACTAAGATTTTTCACACATTTTTCACACAGTCCCAGAAAAATTACCCATACTGATAAACAGCTTACATAAACATAACACAATAAACACTCTTTGTTTCTCCAAGAAGGTGTATAGTCTCTAACATACTCCCAAATTATAATTAATTACTTCTATAATGTCTTTCTTTCTCAGGACATGACACATTTGTGAATCTGCTGAATATAAATTTGGAAGCTGCCTCTCATGTGTCTTAGGCCGTACTTAACTAAGAAGTTTTCACTTTTTAATCTTAGAAGATACAGAGATGTTCTCATCACTTTTCCCATTTGAAAATCTGGTATTATGAGTCCAATCTATACATGAAAAGATATGAAATACTTGGCCCAAAGTCAAATAGAAAATCAAGGTAAAGTCAGAATAAAACAGTAGTTTCCCTGATTTAATTTCAGTTTTACCCAAGGCCTGGTTGTTTTTTTTTTTTTTTTAAAGATTTATTTATTTATTTATTTATCCCCTCCTTGCTGCTTGTGTTTTACTGTGTCCATTCGCTGTGTGTTTCCTCCGCATCTGCTTATCTCCCCCTTGCCGTGAGGTCCTGCTGCATCAGCCCACCGTGCCGCGCAGCCAACCTGCTCTCACAAGGAGGCCCCGGGAAGCGAACCCGGGGCCTCCCATATGGTAAACAGGAGCTCCATCCATTGAGCCACACCCGCTTCCCTGGTTGTTTTCTTGATCACAAATAGCCACATAAGAATCTGATGAAAATCATGACCTTTCCTCTAAATCAATATAGATAAATACATAGACACACAATTTTGCTTACTACCCTCTCCCCACCAAAGTCCTTCCATTAACCTCCCCTGAACCTTCTCTGATTAATTAACTCTTAATATTCCTTCCATTTTTGAGGTTTTGCTTCCATATTGGTGCCAGTCCCATTTCTCATAAAAATTGTAATGGCCACAACTACATTTTCTATGGTATGGAACTTTAGAAGTGGTTTACTAAACTTTTCCAAATTGAGAAGATCTTATCATTCTGAACTGTTATTCTGTCTCTCTCATGCGCTCATGGCTTTGGCAGCTGGTTCTCATCTACCAGAGTTTGGAATAACAATATTGCATCCATTTTAACCTCAAGCAATGATTATAATTTAGGAAAAAATTTAGAAATATTAGAAATAATATTCTCTTTTGCAGAAAAACAAATATTTCTGGAAAAAATCTCTACCTGTACCTACTCACTGAATTTCATTCCATCATAACTGCAAATTCTCAATGATTCCACTGTTTTAATTTATCAACATTCCTACAATATCTTAGAACTTTGATTATATAATAAGTTGAAGATTAAAATCCAATTAAATATAAATTAGAAACATTTTAATCTTGCTTGGTGCCATTTAGTTGAATTATGGATAGAAAAGGAGACAGAAATTTACCTAAATGGAAATTATCATGCAAACTAGAGAATATAATGTGTTGTGTCATCAGAGCTCCAGAGAAACATAACCAATAGGAAATACGTATATATATATATGTATATGTATATATATACATATATATAAAGAGATTTATTATAAAGAATTGGCTCACACAACTGTGGGCGCAGGCCAATCTGGATTCCATGGGGCATGCTGGAAGCTGAAAATTCCGGTAAGAGTTTCTTTTCTTTTTATCTTTTTTTTTTTAGGGTAGGCAAGGGAGTAAAGAGTTTATTAAGAAACAAGAAAGTGAGAAAAGTACACAGTCCATGCTGAGGCATGGGCTGCAGGTGTACTACAGGGTGAGTTGCACACATGGGACCTCAGATCAGGGCTTTTTAAAGTCTCTTTGCTGTTCTGATTGGTTGCCCCACCTGTCATTTCTCAGGGGACCAATGGTGAGCACTTTTGAGGCTATCCGGGGCTTTCCCTTGACCCCAAACAGGATTCTCATTCCAAATGAGTTTCTCATTCCAAATGAGTTTCTTGTTCCAAGTGAGATTCTCATTCCACAGTCTCGCGGGATCCCTCAGGAGGTTTCTGGGCAGGGTCTCACAGCCATGTGGTCTGCCGGCCATGTTGTCTGCCGGGTCTTCAGCTGTGACCCACGTCTTCCCTTTCCCTATAATAACCTGCCTCAACATCAGAGGGTTTATACCTTTATTCTTAAGGGGGTGCTGAAGGGCCATGGTCATTCTTCAGTAGCTATTTCCCGCTGGTTAGGGGGAGTAGACTCTACCCGACAAGGTGTAAAAACCTCTGCCTATTCTACTAAGGCTGAGGGAAGAATGGTCCAGCACCCTGGTTGGAACTGGATGAAATCCCCACATGACTAACAAGGCATTGATTCTGTAAGAAATAAACTTAATTAGAACTTTGAAGACACAAGGTCCCACTAAGAGGATAAAGAAGATGGTGGTAGGCAGGCCCAAAAAGGGGGCCAGCCATGACATACTGGACCACTAGAGTGAGAAAGGCCAGGTGCCTTCAGAGGCTGCATCCTCCCAAAGTTGATGGGAAACAGTATTCTTCCTTGAGTACTTTTATGTCATTGGTTAACTCTAGGTAGAGATTGAGGTAGATCTGCAAGAGTGATATTGAAGTCTGGAGTCTGAGTTACTTTGGCTGGAAACTCAGGAAGGAGTGGAGGGTGCAGTCTTGAGGCAGAATTCCTTTTGATTCCTCAAATCCTCATTTGTCCCTCTTAAGGCTCTCAACTGGTTGAATTAGGCCCATCCTAAATCTTTTTTACTTAAAGTCAACTGATTATAGATGCTAAACCCATCTATGAAATACCTCCACCCCAACAAGGCCAGTGTTTGACCAAACAACTGGACACCAAAGCTTAGGAAAACTAACACATAAAATTAGCCATTACATGGTATAAGGAGAGGGCATATTTGTGGAGGAGGCTGTGGAGGTTGTAAGCAGAGAAATTTTCCTTCACACAGTATTCAGGGTTGTGGGAGAGTATCTTAGATTGGACTATCGAAAACAGACTGCACAAGCAGTTTAATTGGGAATGCTCTCAGGAGTTAGATCTATAGTGAAAGAAGGAAGGAAGAAAAGAAGGAAGGAAGGAAGGAAGGAAGGAAGGAAGGAAGAAAGGAAGGAAGGAAGGAAGGAGTGATGGAAGGACTGGGCAGAAGAATTTAAAATGCTATGCAATTGCAGCTGAAACTTCAGTCAATCCTATGGAAGCTCTGGAGCTGGGATAGCCCTTCAGAGTTATCTCAAATTGAAGCCAAGGTAAAATGGCCTTTGTATCCCCATATCAGCCAGTCCTTGGTTACAGCCCTCCATGGGAAGGGCCTTTGACAACAATTTCCAGTGAGGACCCGAGCTGTATGCCCTGAGCAGTGGCTACCCCAGCCACTGGCTTGTGAGTGCATCAGCCCTGAGGAGGGGGTTAGGGCTGAGTGCCATATTGTCCAGTACAAATGGGGAGAGATGACTACTCTTTGGTCTAAAAAAAATGATATGAATGAAATTTACTATCAACTATTATCATGCAAAGTAACTATTTATGAATTTATATCAATGTGCCTTTCTAAAATCAGGGTATTAGCAAGTACGACACTTAAATTAGAAGCCTTAAAACACCGAGGTTTTTCTCTTGCCAGAAAGTCCTGGATATGCAGAGAAACATGGCTTTAATTCCTGGGACAAAGATAGCAAAAGATCAAATTTTATGGGAGAAATGTCAGAAGGTAATGGACATATCTTTAAAGGGAGGAAACTTCCACAGAGTCATTGAGCACAGAGATGAATCTTTCCTACTTCTAAATGTGTAAGGAGATACATGACTGCCCGTGGGCTGCTAGACCAGGCCAGAATATTGTCAAAGACGGTTGTAGTTAGCAGACTGAGAAAACGTGCCATTCAGCCTGAACTCAGTCCTGACCAAGTGGTTACGCTGATCAGTGGCTGACAAGTGGGCAGTGCAGCCAGTGCAGTCCTGGTGTTTGTAAAAATGAAAGATCCCCAGGGAGTCCACTGACCTAGTAAACCTGAATCTAAAGATGGGGTCCTTTAAAGGAACATGAGGTCAGCAAGAGAGCTTGGATAACTGAGAACGTGTGCCAGTTCCTAGGGAGACAGATAGCCAAAGGATAGCACGATCTTACAGTTAAGCAGTAAGTGTAGTACACACTGGAATCTTGGAGTAATGCGAGCCCAGCACCTAATAATGCATGAAGCGCAGGTGCAGAGGTCGGGGGAGGTTAGTGTTGCAGCAGGAGTGAGAGCAATCACAGAAGCTGCAGCAGCAGCAGTAGCAGTGAACTTTGTGATCAGGTTCGTAAATGCTGATCATGTCTGAGAGGCACTGCTTCCAACCTGGCAAAAGGAGAGCAAAGCAGCAGCAAAGTCGGGATGGGGATAAGGAGAAAAGGCAGCAGATAAAACAAGACAGTGGAGTGCTTTTAGCCACCTAAGGTTAAAATACCTCTGCGAGGAGGGATTAGGAATTCAAGCAGACCATGCCAGTATTATATATATCTAACTAGGTTTCTAAGATAATTGCTTAATAAATCAATGTATGATTTATCCACAGATTTCTTCCTTTTCCAAACGCCAAGTTAGAGTTAATGAATGAGCTGTTAAAGTAGTGACATTTTAATGTAGATTGACCCTGGATGACCATGTAGTCTCACGTTGACAATATACTCTCTTGATGAAGTGTTCTAGGCATAAATAATGTAGACATTAGTTACTCGAATGCTGTATGAATGGGTGCTCTCCCTGATCCGGGTGTTGCTAGGTAACAAAATCTTCCAAACGATACTCACATGGGGACGCTGTGGTGAGGCTAGGCTGATTTAGGAGTTTATTAACATTCATTGTTAATGTAGCGATAATTTGTAATTTTTTTCAACTACCAGCAATTTTCTTGATCTTAGAAATATGTATTTTGCCCACATGGGGATGTGATATAAAATTCATTGCAACCTATGACTGAACGTTCTACTGATGTCCTTTTGCAACCATGTCATGGTTCCTGTTAACTATATCAAATTTAATCTTTTAAAAAAGGAAATTTCTAAATACATGATAATAGTAAACATTAGTTACATTGTAAACCCTTTAATTAAATTCATCTGGATAATAGATTGTTTCTATAGTAATGTTCACTGAGTGGGAAACTCTATATTACTGCTGCAGCTCTTCATCTTTGAATTAAAGAATAACTTTCAGCTCCAATGGACAATAGTAAAAACACTGGGAATGTCATTTATAATCCAGTATACAGAAAATTTCTTTGTTCCTTAGCCTGAGGTCTGAAAACTGAGATATAAATTTGAGAGGGTAATGTAGCTATTCAGGCTAATAGTTATTTTACGTGTCCATTATTCAGAGTATTGAACACAGTGCATATGAATACCTTTTTAGTGACTTAAATTAGCTGGATAATTGCACAAATTATCAGCTCTATTTTGTGTATATAGAGTTAGCTTCAGGTGAAGCTTTTAGTGGAATTCAAACTTTTAGTAAGCAGAATAGTGAAATTCTGGAAGAGTATAATTTTAATCATTTCAAAGACAATGGAATCACCTTTATGATTCTTAATAAGATTAAATGAGAAAGTTTTCTTTTGAAAATTACTGTGAGTATAAGATAGTGTATAAATTGCATTGGATTTTATTTTTTATGCTTAGTTTCAGTTAATATTTCCTTTTACAGTTTTCTCTAAACATTAATTAACTTAGGCCAGTGGTTCTCAAACTTTAAACGGCATCAGAAACTGCCGAAGGGCTTGTTAATGCACAGACTACTAGGCCCTACCTCCAGATTTTCTGAATCAGTAGTTCTGGTGTAGGGACCAAGAATTTGCATTTTAATCTTGTCGTGAAGTGCTGCTACTGCTGCTGCTGCTACTGCTGCTAGTTCAGGAACCACACTGACTTGGACAATCTGGCTAGTGCTCTTTCAGGAGGAAAATAGTACCTTGACTATTCAGAATAAATGAACTTAATTATTTACTGATTCATTCTCAAATATAAATGGGATATACACAGTTTGCAAAATGGGAGTTGGGAATACATGGGAGGAGAAAACAACATCCCTGCCATGAGCTGGAGCTGAAGGGTTACTGGCTCCTTTAAATGAGGTAGGAATTCTCCAGTTTATCACAGACTTCACTTACATCCATATTTTTATTCCTGGCCTTCTTCATTGATTTATGTTACTTGTCTACTAGACAAACAGATGTGACCAATGCTGCAGACAGTTTTGAGGTTCCATGGTGTCACTCTTGTTTTATGCACAGGGTTTTAGAGTTTTTTATTTTTTATTTTTAGGCAATAGAGAACCATTGAAAGAACGTAAACAGTGGATGATCTGATGTGCAGTAGCACAGCATATGATACAGAGGAAAAGAAGCTTAAAGCAGGGAGGCCAATTATGGATCATTGCCTCAGACCAAGGAAGAGATGGTGAGGTCATGAATAGGGCAATTACAGCAAGCTATACGAGGGAGATGCTTAAGAGGCGTACCTGACAGAATTGACCACACTTTGGTTAAGAGATGGAGAAGAACAGCATGATGTCTAAGTTTCTGGTTTGGTGGCTTGGATGATAGCACCATTCACGGTGTATGAAGAGCAAGACTTTTTGGTGGGGTGAGTGGATAGTGGTTTGGAGTGGGAAGATGAGTCTTAGCTTGAAATGCTAAATCTTCCAGAAAAACCAAGCTCTTCCAAAGGAGATGTCCAGTTGGCAGTTGAACATATTAGATTCTAGGGAAGGAAAAAAAAGTCTAGAGAAAGGTATGGGCTGGAGATACCAATTTGTGAGGCAGTCTTTACCCCATAGGTAATGGATTATTTTGCCCAAGTTGGGTGCATAGAGAAGATGACTAAAAAGAGAAAAATACTAAGAGCAGCTTCTAGGGAAGAAAAACCACATTAAAGAATAGAATAAGAGGCAAAATAATTGTCACAAAGACTGAAAGGAGCCAGGGAATGTTTGGTGTCATGGAATGTAAAAGAAGAGAGAGGGGGAGTCTAACTTAATAAGGTGCATTTATGTGCAGAGCAATGTAGAGAGCACAACATAGAAAGCTCAATTGCAGTGGGTTCAGTAATGAAGGAAATAGACCAAGTAAATAAGGGTTTAAATGCCTATAGGAATGGACAAGTAACATAATCGGAAAGCAGGTATAAACACAACATAAGGTGAGATGAGGATTGTTGCAAACTGAGGAGTGAACATTCCATCTAAAAGTGGTGGCTGGTCCTCTCTTTAAGCCAAACTCAGCAATTAAACATATTTTCCCCCCAGCTTGGGACATGACTCCTGGGTATGAGCCTCCCTGGCACCAAGGGATTACTACCAAGCACAAACTAGCAATGCAATTGAAAAAAGACCTTGACCAAAAGGGGGAAAAGGTAAAGACAAATGAATTTATATGGCTAAGAGACTTCAAAGTGACTTCAAAGTGAGTTGGGAGGTCATTCTAGAGGTTACGCTTATGCATGTCTCAGCAGGATCTCTTTAACTGCCAAAGTAGATAGCAGGGCTCCTAAGGGCTCTAGAGACATCCAGACACTATAGTTAGGGCAGGTAGCTCAGGAGTTTGGTGCCTTGCCAGTGGGCCCTACTTTGGAATTTATGCTCCCAAGAGTGACAGAGTTGGACTCAGTTGTGGTTTTCCTGCACATGACTCTTTTGTTCTTCTATTTGAACCTATAATTTATACTAGAGTTGGTAGGTGTACATCCAAGAGACTTAAATCTTTGGGCTGTCCAGGTACCAGCTGGGCCCTGAATCTCAATGGAGTTGCAACACCTACTCTTCAGCTCATTGGTCTCACCCAGGACAACTAACATGGAGGTGGTGATGGACAACTACCATACCAGGGAACTGAGAGAGTCTACAACTGCAAGCAGGAGAGTCCCACCCATTGGCCTTATGGGATTACAGTCCCCTCTCCATTAGAGTTGGAATGGACATCCCCATCCCAGAATCCTCAGGATTGGGGAATGAACTATGGACTAAACTAGACTTACTGATATTCTACTATAGACTTACTGTGATTCTAGCAATGGAAGAAATTGATGTGGAGGCAGTGGCCACTGGAGGTTTTGAGAGCAAGAAGAGGGAAAAACAGGTATAATATGGGGACATTTCTGGGACTTGGGAATTGTCCTGGATGACATTGCAATGACAGATACAGACCACTATAAATCTTGCCATAACCTACAGAATTGGGTGGGAAGGAGTGTAAACTACAATTTAAAGTTTAATCCATGCTTAGTGGCAATGCTCCAAAAAGTGTTCATCAATTGCAATGAATGTACCTCACTAATGAAGGATGTTGTTAATGTGGGAAAATGTGGGAGGTGTGGGGAGCAGGGCATATGGGAATCCCCTGTAAGTTTTATGTGATATTTGTATAATTTAAGTACCCTAAAAAAAAAAAAAAGAGGTGGCCGGCATTGTGTTTCAGTTTATTGTGGACACGTGGGAATGTGTAGTCAGATACTCATGTTTTTTAAAAATAAGCCAGGTATCCAATTTTTTAGCAACATTTACTAATTTTTTTCACATTGGCAATGATCCAACTAATTAAAACCTTAAAAAATATTATGTGATAGAAATAAAATAGGTCCTTTGAAGTATAGGCTATTCTTTTTAGCAGCCTGAGTATAAACAAAAGGAGAAGGAGCATTGATGGGGGAGGGGACCACTCGTGAGGATGGATTTTGAAGGAACGGAGGAGGGAATAGGTACCAGGTGGAGATTTGAGCCTCAGATAGGATTTGGCTTCAGGAAGTGAGACATATTGTTGAGGGTGGACTGATACAAGGAGTTCCTACCTGATGCCCTCCCTTTCTTGTTCTGAGGTTTGGTAGGTAAGGTTATCTGTGGGGAATTGAAGGGATGGGTTTGAGGTAAGGGTCATGAAAAACCTGGTGAAGGTTTGCAATACCTGCTAAGGGAAAGGGGAAAAGGATCTGACAAAAAATTAGGATCTCATGTATAGTTTTGAAATGCAGTAAAAGAAAATTTACTTTGGACTTGCCTTCTTGTTAGGCGATGTTTAAATTCTAGTGAAATGAAAATATTTCATAGATTGTTGACAGTGATGCCAACAGTAAATTAAGTGACCTAAATTTAAACAAAAAAGTATTTTAAATTGATATGTGGAGTGGATATTATTATTTAAAATCTACTTGGGAATAGTAGCTCAAGATCAACCTTTAAAGTAGTGTAAACTGCCTCTTTGGTTTAAAAACAAGATAAAAACATAGAATGCATCCATTTTCTGTTTGTATGTATATTATTTATTTTTTAAATATTCCTTATTAGGTTGTATGTATATTATTAAATGAAGAATTTTGTTTGTTCCTTTAAGAATTCAAGTATACTTGTCACTAATTTTTCTTAACTTTTAAAAACATAAAATGTTTTACTTAAACAGTATTTAAAGAAATAAAAGCAAATGTTTTTTAAATTTTTAGGCAATTAGCTTTGAATTTAATAGTGTAAACAAAAATGCTTATAGTTTGGTTGTCTTCTGTATTGTGCAAATTTTCCATAACACCAGATACTAGAGCAAAGGACACATTTTTTTCTATTGTGATTAGTCCCTCTAAAAGTAGTCACCCTCAAGTTGATAAACCGGCACAACTTTCTCCTTCCCTCTATACAATTTCCATTTTTTTAGGTTGCAGAATTTTGACAGATGCCATCAATGAGAAAAATTAATTGTATCTTTTATTTGGTATTTGTAATTTATACAGCAATCGATTGATTCAATTGTGCAGTAAGTGTCAATTTGATAGTTAGATTTATCAAAACCACACTCTCTCCTGTATTTGCTTTATTCTAATGTATATGAATTATCTATTTGAGACTGGTCCTCTATTGTCTACACAGAATAAGTCTGTGAAAAATTATGTCTTCCTGGAGAAAGCTGTTCACTTTTCTTGTGGAGGGTACTGGACCCTGGCACTAAGATATTTGTACTGAGCAATGATCCACCACTTCATTCAATACAAAACAAAGCTTTGGGTTTCCACAATCCACTCAGACCAATTTATCAGAGTCGCTTTTTATGATCCTGTTTTTCTATTGTATGTTTAGCTCCTTTTCTTTTCCTTAATCTTCCCAGTTTAATACTTCACTTTTTCATCTGTGTTTCTTGCATTGTCATTTCACATTTCTCTTTATTTTTTCTACATTTCAGGAAAGGCAGCTAAATTAGAGGAGCTCATGTCTTTTCAAACAAACAGTAACTTTCCCCCTTAATCTTGATTTAAATCCCACCACTCTGGTGCATGTGCATGCACACACATTCACACTCACACACACACACACACACTTAGATAAGAAACTAAGCATTGGTTAAAGGGAAGTTACAGTTTGAATTTTGCTTTTATAGATACAACATATACTTACTTGTAACTGCACTTCTATTTCAGATCATTTAAAGTGATAACAAAAAAGAAACTTGCATTTGGGTTTGGCCTATAGGTTAGGATGTAGTTAATTCTGCAAAAAGAGATGTAACAGAATTCCCTTCCCTTCTCTTCCCTTCCCCTCCCTTCCCTTCCCTTTTTTTAGTGGCTAGCTCTGGAACAAAAATTATAATTTATGAAAAAAAAACAGCAGGCGGTTTCAAAATATGAGAAGCAATATGAAGTAGAAATTAGATAGTATCAGAAGCTACCAAGCATAATTTGTCTTTTTTAAAATTTTCTGCTTGATTCAGCAATCAATTCTTCAAAAAATGCCACCAAGTAAAGGGAAATAGAGACTATGTAATGAAAAAAGGATGTAATCAAAGCCAGTATACTGATTCTAAGTAATGAGCCTTTGTATCCCTCTGGAAACAATTTTATCTGCATATTTGTACTCTCTCCAATGATTCTTTGATATGAGTGACAGTTTCAGTGGAGAGGAGCCTCTATTGAACAGAATCTCTACTGAATTTTCTATGAGTTGCACATGAAGTGCTATTTTAATCATCTTAAATTATAGTATAAAGTTGCATAGATTTTGTGTTATATCCTGGGATGCAACTGTATAGATTATATTCCATTCATGAAGCTAAGATTCCAATTCTCTATTTATATTTCAGATTGAAACAAAAACTTTACTTTGAAAACCTCTCTTTTTCTTTACTGAGATGCTCATGCACCCCTCCTCTTTTCACTTCCGTGCAAGTTGATGGACCATGCAAATAAACTATTCCATGGAAAAAATGAAGAATTTAAGAAGACAATGAAAACACTAAACCAAATATCTCCCAAACAAATTATCTTATTGATATTCATCACAAAAGTAGAGATTGATACTATCTGACGCGTACTTTTAGGAATCATTCCATAAAGACTGAATTTGTTAGTACAAAATACAAAGAAATCAAAGCAGTCATCAAGGTAAAAGAAGAAGACTTTGAAGTTTGAACAGTTCTTTTCCAGTAGTTCGATTTTGTTTCTAGATATGTCACTTGGGAGACTGACAAATTGGTGCTTTTGATAGAGAACTTTTCCAAGAGTGATATTGTTCAGGGTATAAACTCAGAATATTGGAGTCATATTACATGAATGTATTTGTCCCAATATTGCTTTAACAGAATATTATACTGTCACTTGGCATGCCTAAGGAAATGACTGATAGTGTGAAAAAAAGTCTCAGCTGGGGTACTTCTGATTTAGTATTATACTTAGGTTTGCAAGCTAGGCTTTTCAGATAATTTTTTTTCCTATCTGAATTTATATACAGTATAAAAATTGTTTTCTCAAATGTTAAAGCAATGTGATAAGGCTTCCAGCT
Organism: Cabassous unicinctus; assembly: GCA_029593785.1. Taxonomy (NCBI): domain Eukaryota; kingdom Metazoa; phylum Chordata; class Mammalia; order Cingulata; family Chlamyphoridae; genus Cabassous; species Cabassous unicinctus. The sequence goes on from JAQZBX010014275.1 coordinate 26,812, forward strand.
CCTGATGAGATAATGACAAATACCTAAATTCTGTTTTCCTCATGCGTCCTCCTAAAAATCATAAAGATCAAGAAGGGGAGTAAATAAAAATACCCCTTTGTCCATGTCTACAGAGTATCTAGAAACAGAGTCATCCCAACATCCAATTTACTTATAAGTGGGGGAACTCAACAGCTGAGACCAGCAGAGTTGGCTCTGGAGAGCACACAGCAAGAGAAAGGCAGAACGTAAAAAAAAAAAAAAAAAAAAAAAAATTGTCAGTGCAGAGGTCTCTTAGGAGTGATGGAAAGCATATCAAATAGAGGTCATCTTCAAAAGAATGAGTAAGAATTCACAAAGCATCCTGTGACCTCAATGGACAGAGCTCTGTTTATGGGCGAGACAAAGGAATGAGGTTTGAAATATTCTTGGGAAAGTCCTACTTCTTGAGAGGTGGAGTGAATTTCAAAGTTGGAGTTGACCCTTGGAGGATAGGAGAGGGAAGCAGCTGGATATAAGTCCCCCCCAACCCATATTAAGAAAGAATAGAAGGATCAGAGGAAAACAAGAGAGACTCAGAAGAAAACAAGATAGAACAGGGAGTACCATTTATTAAAAAATAGTAATAAATGAAAGAACTTTTAAAAAACTTTCCTGTTGGAAAATTTTAAAAAAATGTCTGTATTAAACAACTCTTGGGTTAAAAGCTAAAACACAGAAGTGACATATTGAAAAAAATGAAAACACTACGTATCTGAAATCATAGGATACGGCTTATGCAGTCCTTAAAGAAAAATATTCATCTTTAAAATCATATATCAAAAATAGCTGAAACAATGAAAATAAATCAGAGCAATAGAAAAAAATTAATAAAGTAAGCTGATAAAAAGAAAAATGAATTAATAAAGATAAAAGCAAAATTTCATGAGTTTGATAGCTATAGAATTAATGAATCAACACATAGTTATCTGTAAAAGAAACATTAGTTTATCAAAATCTGTAAATGAATGAAACAAAAATAAAAGAAATGGAAAATATAAATAAGAAGATTATATAAGAAGATAGGAATAGAAGAAATTAAAAAATATCATGAGACTTTGCATAACTGTATTATAGTAAATTTGAAAATCTAGATGAAATAATTTCTAGGAAAATATACAAAAAGTGACACAAATTGAGCTGGATTATTTGAATAGACCAAATTCCAGAGAAGAAAAAGAATCTGTCAAAGAGTTACTCCACAAATAAATTCCAGGTGATAATTTCACAGAGGAATCACACTGACCTTTTAAATACCAGATTATCTCAAAATGAATTAAATATTTCACTATCAAAGAATATGGAGGGAAAAGTTATAAATTTTTAATGAAGGAATTATAAAATCAATACCAAAACCTGTTAAAATTGCACTTGGACACAGAGATATTACAGATCAATCTCACTAATGAATATTGATGCAAAAGTTATAAAATAAGATTACATATATTAGAATCCAACAGGATATTTCAAAATGAAATCCACCATGTCCAAAGGGGACTTATTCCAGAGATGAAGGAATGACACCATGTTAGTAACTCCATTAATAAAAAATGTCCATACAAATAAAGAAACAAAAGATCACACTCATATCTTCAGATGTTGAAAGGCATTTCACAAAATTCAACACTCATTCCTGATTAATATAAATCAATGGAAACTTCTGTAAAATGATAAAAACACATACAACTCAACCCACATGCAATCATTTTAATTAATGGGGAAGATAAAATGAAAGGGATTGTCCCACTTATAACAGCAACAACAAGAGTAACAGCAAAAATATAAAATATCAAGGAGAAAATGAAACAATGAGGACAAATTTAAACCACTACCGAGAGACACAAACATTAGTTTTTTGTGTTTTTTTTTTAAACAGAAAAAGAAGTAGCTTATTTCTGGATAGAAGATGTCACTTCTCCCCAAGTTAATTTCTGAAGTTCATGTGATCCCAATAAAAATACCAAGTTATTTCTAAATTGCACATGGAAAAGTAAGCCCAAACACTTGAAAATTAAGATAAATAAAAGGGGCATACCATATCAGATATTAACTATGTAATTAAAACAATGTGTATTGAAAGATAAACAGATCAATGGAACTGAATAAAAACTACAGAAATAGACTCAAGCACATAAAGAAATTTGGTATGAGATGAAGATGGCATCTCAAATTTTATGGAAAAAATGAACTTTTTGATAAATGATGTTAGAACAACTAGAGACCCTTCTAGAAAGAGAAAAATTATATTTATCCCTTATACTGTACCAAGATAAACTTTAGGATCAGAATTCCTAAAAATGAAACCATATAATTTTAGGAAAAAAAAGCAAATTTCCTTACAAACTTGGAGTGGTAAAAATTTTCCTGATTATGACTCAAAATCCAGAAGCAACAAAGAAAAAGATTAATAAATTTATTCACGTTACAAAAAAATACAGATTTGCATGGTAAAAATCATGAAAACGATATAAGGCAAATTATTTACTGGGAAAACAATTTAAACTTATCCTACAAACTGAGAAGAAAATGACCAAAAACCAGTAGAAAAATGAGTACAAGAAATGGACAGTTCACAGATGAGAAATATTTGTAGTGCTTTAATATATGAATTTCAGTGATAATAAGAGATAAATAAATGAAAACTAATTGAGGTACTCCTCAACTATCAGAGTGAGAAAAATCCAGATGATTGGCACACTATGTTGACAAAGCTGTAGGAAAAATGGTTCATACATTGCTTGTGGCATTTTTAAATGGTTCAAACCATATGGTATTTTGCAGTATCTAGAAAGTTTACATAAGTGTTGACACTTGACCCAGCAATCCCAATTCTAGAAATCTATCCTGAGTATACATTTGTATAAGAATGAAAATATATACGCACAATCCATTCTGTTATTATTTGTAACAGCAAAAGTTTAGAAACAACCAAAAAGCCATCAATAAGGGACTGGTCAGATAAACTATGGTATATTCAAGTCAAATGGCTTTGGAAACAGCTGATAAATTCTGTGCTACAGCAAGGCACCAAAGGTTAACATCAGCTATGACTTTTTTTTTTTTAAGGTTTATTTATTTTATTTTTTAATTTATTTACTCTTCCCTCCCCCCCACTCCTTCCACTTGCGCTCGCTGTCTGCTTTCTGTGTCCATTCACTGCGTGTTTCCTCTGTGTCTGCTTGTCTCCCTTTGTTGCGTCATCTTGCCGCACCAGCTCTCCATGGGCGTGGGCCAGCTCGCCCTCACCAGGAGGCCCTGGAACTGAACCCAGGGCCCCCAATATGGTAGGCAGGAGCCCAACCACTTGAGCCACATCTGCTTCCCCAGCTATGAGTTTTTAAATATGAAATTATTCTACTTAAAATGCAAATGTTTATTGAAATCTAAATTGAAATGAATAATTCGTGAACATAACTACAGTAGCACAATGCCCAGAGCATTATAGAAGGTTTGCCTATTACTTACGGTTTACAGTTTTGACTGGAAATATTGGGTTTACCCTCTCTGGGGAGGCAGCATTTTCCTCATCCGTCACATATTCAAAATTAATGATGAACATCATAGCCACGCCCTCTTGGTTTTTCACTGGAATTATGTGAGTGTTACAGATGAAAGTGGACCCTAAGGAGATGGAAAATTAGTGTTAGGTCAAAAATATACCTTCATTTTGAAGTATCAGTAATATTAACATTATAATAAACTCCTACAGAATTTTCTATCCTAAATGAACAATTAAATTCAATAAAAATGAATTTGAGTTTGTATTTCATATCTTTTTGCTTAGATATTTCCTTAAAATATGTACAAATTTTTCCGGAAAGATTTTACAGGCAAACTCAGGTTTTGCTTTTATATCCACCATCTATAATAGTTGCTATAGGAAAAAAAAGGTATATTCTTTTTCTAGAAAAATTCCTTATATTTAAAAAAAATCGGAATCTATGTAAAATATAGCTATATAAACAAACTCATTTTGCGTCATCTTGATTTTAGCATTAAATAATGTCCTATTTCTCCTTTAATTCCTTGAATGTAAATTAGTAAATTATTGATGCTGTCTTAAGTATTTCCAACGATTTTTATTTTATGAATTAAAATTCATAATGTCTCAATTACATCATCTTCTTAGGTTTGTCATTGATTAGATAAGAAGACCAAATTTTTTTCTATATTATTGTGTTAATTTGATCCCTTCAATCAAGAAGATGACTTTCTTCTAAAAAATATTATTGGCTAAGATACATTTTATAAAAATCGTCTGGAAATGAAATGAGCTAAAGGAATGTCTCAGTTTACAATCAGCTACCACTCCCCACCATCCAGTAGAACCCCAGGATCCAAGATTTTGAGAATCCAATAGTTGAGACATTGAAGCAACTGTGAAATAGTAGATGTACAGCAATGAGGCTGACTCGCTATTGCTGACCTCTGGAAATGGATATTTTCCCAAAGCAATTTCCTTCCATTCTTGCCTTGTGAATATTTTCTTTAGTCATAGTGATGAAAGTATCACAGGTTAGGGATTTGTTTGGGTTCAAAAATATTGTATCTTTAAAATGCAAAAACCTCAGGCAATTATGTATAATTTGATTGCTTGCTTTTTAATACCTTTTTATTTTAAGTTTTTTAGGTGGTACCAGAGACTAAACCCAGACCTGGTACATGCCAAGCTGGCACTCAACCACTGAGCTGCACCTGCTCCACCTTAATACCATCTTGAATCTCAAAGAGAGTGAAGGTAGAGGCAGGAGTAGGTTAGGAGCAAGGCTGGTCTGGTATGAGACTGCAGAGGGAGATGTGGGCAAGTGGAAGGTCACTGGGATGCTGGGGGCAGGGGCATTGGCAAATAGCAAAAGGACGCAAATAAGGAGCCCTAACATCCACAGAGGCGGGTGGAAGCTGGAGTTTCAAAGTGGTATGTAGAGTCTGACTACCAAAAAATATACTCTTATTTTCCTTCCTTCCTTCTCTTTCCTTCCTTCTCTTTCCTGCAACAAGCTCCTGTACCAGAGCTGAGAACAAAGGCTATTGCTAATATTGCTATAGATTGAAGACATCACAGGTTGAATGGGCTTTGTGGGTGGACCTAGAGATCTAACTATTATTTGGGAAATTGTTTTTATGGGGAAATTTGTGTTCTGTTTTTCAAGGAACTGATTTACAAATACACTTTTAGAACATAGACCATTTTAAGTTTGGGATGCATGTGTGCTAATTATGATTCCAATGTTCAAACACGGATAGCCTCCCAAATCTGAAATGTGGAGGACCTTAGAACTCATTTCATATTTTCTATAAATGTTTCTATGATTTTACAGATGTTAGAAAAATATGCTTTAAAAATGACATGCTGCACCTTCACAACCTTCAGTTATATATTCAATCCATTTAATATAATAGTTAGCTGGAGCTCTTGTCATAGTTTCCATGGTAACAAAAGGGATGAATTTAGTAAACAGAAAATAAGCAATTTAGGACTGTTCTATTAGAACTAAAAATAGAAGTGCTTCAGGCCAGGCATTGCAATATACACTGGTTAAATAGAATCTGAAGAGATGCTAGAAATAGCCATTATGTGCTTGGCTAATGAATCAAAATACATATTGATTTTATTGTTTAAAATGACATTTTCCGGATCATTTAGAATATTATTGTGAATTCACAGATTTGTTACTTAGCAGTTTTGAATCTTTGGGGTATACTGCTGATTGTACAACAAAACATAAAGCACGGATTTTTGATAAATCAAAAAATAAAAGATATGGGGATAGAAATCTAATAGGTTTGTAATAGAGCAGGGTAATTTTGCTTTTAGAAATAAGGGCAAAACCATGTCTTTCAATACTAATGCTTTGCAAATTTACTGTTTGGCACTAAAACATCATAAAAATGTAGTGTTTTAGAAAAAGTAAAGCTGTATGCAATGGCTCCATAGCATATTGAATTAGTGTAATTAATCTGGGATTTAGTGTCCACTATCATTATTTCCTGCATATTTATGTTACATAATACATCTCCTCTAAAGTCAACTGAAGGGTCATATTTACTTTTTTTTCTCTTTTAGACTTGGAACTTAATGTCTCCATTAATCCAGCATAGCCTCCTGGAAGGCAGACATTGAAAGGAGATACATGAAATTTAGAAGGGAAAGAGAATGTTTAGATTGCAATAGTTAGCTTCAAGTCTGTCAAGATATCACTTTTGTAAAGCAACATTACCCTGAAGATGTAACTTTGTGCTCCTATATATTTTTTCTTGAAAATAACAATGGGGAGCAAGAGAAATGGAAACATTAATCCAGTGAACACTAATCTAGCAATGAAAAAAATTAAGCACATTCAAATAATGAGCAAATAAGAGGACAAAATAAATCTAGAAAAAAATAAAGTTCAGACTTCTTAAAATGAATCTTACAGTAAATGAAATTAATAGTGTTAAGAAGCAGCTTATTTACAATAACATTATTCAGCATTTATAAAATTATACAAGCAATTATACCAATATTAGTTAGACAGATTCATTTCCATGTTTTGTCTTCTGAGTGAAAACATTCTCAAAGTGGGAAAGGCTGCTTAGGAAGAACAGTGTTCATTTTCATCATGTTTCTAGAATGTGTAAATTTTAACTGTAGCCACAGGCAAGCAAACTCAGGGTAATCTGAATAAATAATTTTATAAAATAATAATAAAGTTACCCCTTTTTAATAAATTGGTGCCATACGTCTAGCTGCATTTTAAATTAATAGACCAGAAATCCCCTTTTGAGCTATTTAAAAGGTATTTTATTCTCCTCTCTGTGGTTTGTGTTCACAGGGAAGCCCTAGATCCTCTGCAATCAACAAATGTTTATTGAACACCTAATATTGGATTGGACCCTGTTCTGGGTCTTTGGATGGGAAGGGCAGCAATGAATAAAAATTTCCTAAACTCATGGAACTTATACTTTCCTGGAGGAGATGTAATAAATAAACACATAAATATATATTATAGCAAATAAAAATAAGGGCAACGAGGAAAGAGAAAGTAGAATAAGGGAATAGATAATGACAATGCCTTTTTTTTAAAAAAAAAAAAAAAGTTGGTAGGGGAATGCTTCTCCTATAACATGACATTTAGGCAAAGACATAAAGGAAGTAATGGGATGAGCCTTGTGGCTCTACGGATAAAGAATGCTCCTGTCAGAGGAAATTGCAAATGCAAAAGCCTTTAGGTGGAAGCCTGGTTAGTATGCTCAAGGAACAGTGGGGAAGCCAGTGAGACTAGAGCAGTATGGTGTTATGGAGTATGGTGGGGTTGGGAAAGTAGGGAAAGTCAGAGGGTAGCAGAAGCCAGACCATGTAGGAGGCCCATATACAGATTTGGAACATTCTCCAGAGAGCAGGGCATTGGAGGGTTTGGTGCAGAGGTTTTACTTAAAACTGTCCCTCTGTCTTCTAGGTAAAGAATAGCTTGTAGGGGAGGCCAGGATAGAAGCAGGGAGGTCAGCTAGGAAAAATATTGCAATAGTACTGGAAAAAGATCATGGGGGTTTAGACAGGGTGATACAGCTAAAGATGGTATAGCCGTTTGGCAATTTGATGTAATTATGAATTCCAAAAATATAATTGGATCATGCTTGTAAACTGATCTGTTAATCTGGGCATGATTAAGTTATGATTAGGGCATTGACTGGGCCACGTCAGTAGGGCTTTGAGCCCTACCCCTTTGTGGGTGGGGGAATCAAATATAAAAGGCAAGGCAAAGGACAGAGGGAACAGTTTTTGAGAAGTAGTTTTGATGTTGGAGTTTTGATGTTGGTGAGAAGGCCCCAGGAGAAGAGAAGTGAGGCATTCCCCTGATAGTCTACAGCTGACCTTGTGGAGGAACCAGAGGAGCTAAGCCCGGAGAGACATGCAGCCCTGGGAAAAGAGGAACACAAGAGGCCTGAACCCTGGCAAACGTCGGCAGCTGTCTTGCTCCAACATGTGGCAATGGACTTTGGTGAGAGAAGAAACTTAATGCTTTATGGCCTGGTATCTGTGGACTTCTACCCCAAATAAATACCCTTTATAAAGACCAACCCATTTTTGGTATTTCACATTAGCACCCCTTTGGCTGACTAATACAGATGGTGAGAAGGGGTCAGTTTGGGATTTTTTATTAATGTGAAGCTTATAAGGTTTACTGATACATTGGATGGGATATGAGAAAACGAGGGCAGTTACAAGCAACTCCAAATTCTGGGGCTCAGGAACTGAAATAATGAAGATATATAGATTATTTAAATGGGGAAGACTGGTGGAGGTGGCTTAAAACATATTAACTTTGAGATCACCTGTCGGATATCTAAGTGGAGGTGTTGAGAAGGAAAGAGACTGCAGTTCTGGGATTGGTCCAAGTCAGAGATGTGACCTTGGAAGTCATGAGAAATGAATAATATTTAAAGACATGATACTAGATGAAGTTACCTAGGGAATAAATATAGATGGAGAAATGTGGGGTCTGAGCCCAGAGGCCCTGCAGCATCAGAGAGGGGAAGATGAAGAACTGGCAGAGATTGTAGAGGAGCACCCAGTGAGGTGGGAGGAAAATGAAAACAGTGTGGTACACCGGGGCTAGGAGAAAGAAGCATTTCAAAAGGAAGGTATGGTCAAGATGGAGGGGCAAGAAGCTCCGGTGCTCCGTACCACAACCCCGCCCCCCGAACAATCACAATAACTGGCAAAAAAATGTTTCTCAAAGCTTCAGAAAACAGTTAAAGGATTGCAGTAACAAGGTGAGTGCCAAATCAAGAAAAAGATAAGTTAAAAGTGGTAGGGTGTTGTTGTGCCCTGGCTGCCCCTCATCCCTCACTAGCTGGGCACAGAGCTGCCCATACTCCAGGTGCGGGTGGGGACCTGTCTAACCCCAGTGCACACAATGGGAGCTTGTGTATCTGGGCTGATCTTCCTGGTGGCAGTCTAAGGACTGAATCAGGACCATCGTCATAGGCTTGCCATCCCTGAGTACAGTGTCTAGTATGCAGTAGACACTCAATAAATGGTAGCTAATGGGAATGGACCATTTTAATATAATGTGGCTAGTTTAGCGACTGGATATGCCCACAGTGTTACTTTGGTAAAAGGCCAAGAAATGTCAGGCCCCAAATTTGAAGTCTGAGTAGTAGTAACCTTGGAGAAGAGGAAGTTCCATGGAAAAGAAAGAAACACACAGTTCAAACCAATTTTACTTCAACTACTGATTATTTAGGATCTATTATATGCAAAGCACTATTCCAGCCACAAGGGGTTCAGCAGGGAACAAAGCACACTCAATCCTTGCCATTGTGCAGTTTACAATCTAGTGAGGAGTAAGGAGCAGACAAAATAAATAAGATACATATATATTAAATGGTGACAGTATCATAGAATAGCATGGAGAAAATAGAGAAAGGGCATAGTGACAGGAGGTGAGGAAAGTTGGCAACTATTAGGGGGGTGGGAAAGGCCTTGCTGTGGAAGTCACACCTGAGTGAAGAACTGAGGCAGATGAGATGTGAGCCAGGTATCTGGGGAAAGAGGCGGGAGTGTGCCAGGGATGTGTGGTTAAAATAAATAAAGCTAGGGGGAAAGTAGTCAGAGGTCCAGGTTGGAGAGGCAATGGAGCAGGGAGTGAGGAGAGGGTCAGAAGAATTGGTGCCTTGTGGGTGTATTTTAATAATTTGGGCTGAGCATGGGAAGTCATTGGGAGGTTTGAGCAGGGGAATGATAGGCTCTGGTGCATATTTTAAGAGGATCACCTGGGCTGCTGTAAAGAAATGGACACGCGAAACACCTTTATGTTTGGAGTAGACATAAGCAGTTTGGTTTTACTTAACTCTAGTATATAAAGCATAAATTATGAGGTGGAGTGTGATGGGTGGGGCTTGAGCATTGGGGTCAAGTCCTGATGGACCTGTATGTCCTGTTAAGGAGCTTGGAAGTCAGTCTTTGGTTGTTGGGGATACAGTGAATTGTTTTGAGTATTGCGGTATCTTCAGAAGAAGAATTTTATGGTACACTTTATCACTTAGAACTTGCACTGTTTTAGGTACTAGCGAAGTATTAGAGAAGAGAGAAGTTGGCTCAAAAGATATGGGAGTTATTTATTTGACTGAAGAGACAGCAGGCACATTTAGACTGTTTAATACTCTTACACAATATTGTATTAACAAGAATAAACGGAGTTGCCAGTTCCAATGAGCACATCTGGTATGTTTGGCCTTGTGGATTGGGTCAAACTTGACTGCTTGTAGGAAGCATGTGTCTATCAATCTAATACTTGTCCATGTCCCTTATTTTAACAGTCACCTGTTTAAGCCCTAAGGAGCCCAGTAAAAGCAAATGGAAGGAACTTATGTGAGCTAATAAAACTGCTTTATATAGAAGCATTATAAATAAAAGTACTGAGTTGGCAAAATGTTGGCAGAGCATTAGGTCTTAACATAATAATCACAAACATTTATGGAATTAATGCAATAGTCACCAAGGCAAACAAATCATAACAATCATTAACATATTTAGATAGTTGGAGTAATTTGTGATTAGATTTACCCTTTCAGAATTTCCAGGGAAAATTTATTTGAAAATGAAGAACTGAGATAATTTACACAAACCTGGTTGTCATAGTCATGTTCTATGTGTAGTATCAGCACTGTCTGAGATGTCAGCCACATGAATGGTTTATTTTGAATTACTTCTTATTTAAAACTACTTGAAATATTCAGAAACTGGTGAGGCAGAGCCAGAGAGTAGTAAATTTCTTGATGCATAGCTCTGTGGTTATATTCCTGACCTTTGGAATTGGACAGGTGTAGAGCTGCTGTGATTTGCTGAGTGACCTTGGGCAGGTTACTTATCGTTCCAAGCCTCAGATTGCTCATCTGTAAAATGGGGAAAGGAAGAGAGAGCACCCTACCTTATAGTGTTGGAAAAGTGAAACGAGATAATACATGTAAAGTACTTAGCATGGAGTCTGGACTACAGCAAGTGGACCATAAAGGAATGTCATTATTATTATAAACCAGGTTGGGGAAAATCAGCTTTTCTCAAATTGAAGTAGTAAGTCATTCAACCCTTAGGGAGCTGCAGAGATGCTCTCATCAGGTTAATACTGTTGTCTTCAGATGAGAAGGTGCATTAAGCAGCAATTGGAACAGGGGGTGAGGAGGCACCTTTTATTATCTGGTGTCTAAAATATGCCTCCTTGACTTTGTAGTGAAAAGGCCCTTGGTTTATTTTCTGTATTTCTCCTGTCCTTGTGGTTTACCCCATTGCCTTTAAAAAGCACACTGTCTATAACAAGTAACATTTAAAACAGTGGAACTCAGCCTCTTTTGGTAAGCCCCATAGTCAGCGGTATTTGGTATGTAGTAGAAATGTGTGAAACAATTTTTATATCTGGAATTTTTTAATAGGAGTACCATGATCAGTATTTAAAAGCACTTTTTAGGAAGAAAGGTAATGATAATATTGACCATTTATCGAGCACATATCGGCTGCTGGTCGCTGTTTTAATTATTTTACATGCCTTAATATTATTTGTACACCCATATAACTAAATGATGAAGGTACCACTATCATCCCCCTTATGCGTATGTAAAGGAAGCCATGCATACAATCTCTCCTTTTGCTTAGTCATGGGGCACTCCTTCCCCTTTCACTGATTGTTCCAGAATGCTTGGTTTCCAATTCCTTCATTATGCCAGGAATTCCTTGTTGTTGTTTTTAAAATAAGGGATATTCTGAAGATTATTATCTTTTATAAGCGACAGTCTGGGAACTAAAACTCTTCCCACTTTTCCCCCTCAGTCTTCCACATTTCTGCAGCACTCCTGGCTTTGGCAGAATTCACTTCTCTGCTACTTAGCAGGAAGGAAGGTACCATCTACTTGCAGAGTCTGCCCCCAGCCACACACTTAGTTTTAATCCATTCATTCTTATACTGACTCATTCATAACTATTTTTCATCTCTCCACCTTTTATCAATTCTGGGCTTTTAAGAATAAGGGTGTTCTACCTTCCTCCCTGGGTCCCTATATAGTATTATTACTTCTGCTATGAACAACTACACAGTTAAGTCATTGCTACTATTT
>JAQZBX010014276.1:0-13067 GCA_029593785.1 Cabassous unicinctus
CACATTTAAAAAAAAAAAAAGGAAAGGGAAGCGGGTGTGGCTCAGTGTATAGAGCCCCCGTTTACCATATGGGAGGCCCGGGTTCGCATCCCGAGGCCTCCTTGTGAGGGCACGCCGGCCTGAGCGGTGCGGTGGGCTGATGAGCGGTGCGGTGGGCTGATGCAGCAACCTCACAGCAGGAAGCGGGTGTGGCGCAATGGATAGAGCCCCCGTTTACCATATGAGAGGCCCCGGGTTCGCTTCCCGGCGCCTCCTTGTGAGGGCAGGCCGGCTCGCGCGGCGCCGTGGGCTGATGCGGCAAGACCTCACAGCAAGGGGGAGATAAGCAGACACAGAGAAGACACGCAGTGAATGGACACAGCAGCACAAGCGGCAAGGGGGGGGATAAATAAATAAAATAAATAAATCTTTAAAAAAAATTTTAAATTTTAAAATTTTAAATTTGAAATTGATTTTAATCATGTATTTTATCTAATCTAAAATATTAAAAATATTTCAACATGTAATTAATATAATATATATATATATTACATTTGGGGGGTATTAAATCTTTGAAATATAATGGTACTAAGTCTTCAAAACACACTTACAACATGTCTCAATTCGGTCTAGTCACATTTCAAATGCTAATTAGCCTTACGTGGCTTGTGGCTACTAATTAGTAGTATAGTGTTGGAGATAGAAAGTAAAACACACAGAGGCCATGTGACCAAAAACAAGGGCTGTAAACCCGATATCAGGTTTTCAATCTGTTTCCCACCAAGACCCATAAGAGATGAGTGACAACTCTGGCCTTCTCTTTATTTCTTGAAAGCAAATAGAAATATAAAATGAGTGAGATAACCTCAGAGCTGTTGTAATATACAGAAAGTGTTTCAATACCTTAACTCCTAGTACTAACAGATTATTTTGAACATATTTCCCAACTAACAAAGCACCATGGTTCTCCACCGCCCTCCAGATTTGACCTGGAAGCAGGAGTTATAGTTTGATAAGCACCAGAAGAAAAAAAAAAAAGTTTCAGGTGTTGTATATGTAAAAACATCCAATTTAAAATAAATCCCCCAGAGAACATAAGGAATTGAGAAGCAGCCCCCACCCCCAGCTCTGATTTGTCTCCCTTGACCCACTCCCTCCACCACCTCCTCTCCCACCTCTGAATGGCCAGCAAGGTGGAGAGTGGCCAGCTGGAGCCGTGAACATCTCCAAAGCAAGAGCACTGTCAGTCGGCAGTGGGGTTCACCCCCCACAAAAGAGCTCTGTCAGTCAGCAGTGGGCCCACCCCCCACAGAAGCAGCAAAGAGGAGGCTAAGAGGGAGAGGTGGCAGCCCCCGTATCAACACTCTATGGAGGGACCCTGGCTGGGGAGCTCAAGAATCAAAACCCAGATACAGGGTTCCGAAGCGGAAAAGGATGTGTGAGGCTCGTGACATCAGCCGCCACGGTTACCCAGCCGGCTCCCTGGACTTAGCCTTGTCAGGCGGTCAACAAGCATACTTTCTAGCCCAATTTGGGTTCCTGGGATGATGTGCCTACTGGAACAAAAACGAACTTCTCAAAAATGTAAGCATTCAGCCTACTTGGTGATTATAGTTTTTACGCTACATGGATAACACTGCTATTCTTGGGTTTAGACAGTTTCGTGTGACTTTTAATTAACAGCATTCGGTCCCTCTGGAGCTTGATCTACTCTGGGGACACTAACAAGTGAACTTCTCATTCTGCAAGCCAAGAACCAGATTTCCCCGGGCAAGCTTTAAGCAGGGCCTCCCTGGAACCTTCGCCTGCCTCAAGGTGTGTCTGCAATGAACCTTCATGTAAAACTGTCCACTTCCTGTCTTGAAGTAGGCAGGAATTACCTGACGATTTACTTATATGCATTTCCACCTTCCCCTTGCTTAGAGACATGCCAATAGCCCCTTCACTCCGACCTTTTAAGGCTATGCCGTATTCTCGTTACGTGCTTGATTACACAATAGTCTCTTTCCCAAGAGCTATGTGTGACATTTTTCTTTTCAACTGAAGCATATTAAAATTAAAATTAATTTTTCCCAGAATTTCTCAAAATCCCTGGAGTGCCACAAACCAAAACTGTGGCTCACAATATTGTAATGAGAAGAAATGCTGGGCTCTAATCTGGGAAAATGCTAAATGGGTGTTTGTTATATTAGTCTCTGTACTTTTTTATATTTGAAAGATTTCACTTCTTAAAATCTGGCCTTTTGAGTAGCTTAATGCAATGTATTGCACATAATAGGTCCTCAAAAATATTTTTGAAAAGAATACGATTGAGTGAATGAATATAAATCCTCATCAAGTAGAAATTCTAATATATTTGAGACAGTTTGAAATAAGCAACCAAAGTCTTCCTTTGGAACAAGTATATTAACATAGCCCCTTATTTTTCCTTATTCTTAAGTAAAAGTAAAGTCTCTAAGACAGAAAGCACAAGTATGTAAACAAGCACTTTTATTTTTGTGTATTATACGGCATGAATGTCATATGTAATCCAAGAACTTTGTAAAGTCCTTCAAAAATAAAGTACTTTAGCCCTTAAATTAAATAAAAAATAATAATATTCTCTTGGATTTGTTAAGGGATGGTACGGTGACCTTTAAGCCCAGACTTTCCTGGGTAAGCAGGTGGGATTCCTCTCCAACCATAGATCTGAAATTACACTGGACCTTTTATTATATTATTCTATTATAAAAGGAGGAAGCACGTCTCAGGGATGGGCAGGACACCGCCGAACTGTTTTGATAATTCAGTCCAATGACCTAATGGCTTTCTCCTCCTCAACCCCCACCCCCAATAAAGACAGAATTCTCCTTTTTGTAGCAAACTAAGGGCACTGCTCAGAGCACTTCTCCCACGGGGGAACCGCACACGCCCATCGTATTCATTACTCTAATTGTTTCTGTCTGTCTCCACTCCTGGAGTGTAGGGACCATTTCTGAATTGATGCCTCTTTGATGCCTCAGATCAAGTGCAATGCCTGATAAGTAATGATTTCTCAATAAATATTTGTTGAATGAATAAAAAAAAATTTAGGATTTAAAAATGAAAATGCCAAGCAGGTCCTCGGCGGAAACATGCCAATACCTTGGGCCGCGGCATCCGGGTGGTACTCGGGCTCTTCTTCCGGAGCGTTCTGCAGGAAGTAGAGCTGCTCGGGCAGCATGCTGGCGATCTTCTCCTTCCCCAGGACGTGGGTGCTCAGAAGGGGGCTGACACTCCGTTTCACTTTCTCCCTCCTTTCATGGGCCATTATTTTTTTGGTCCGAGCCTTGATGTTCTCCCAGCACTTCTTCAGCTGCTTGAAATCCCGCAGGGACACGCTTGGCTGGGAGTTGTACTCGTGGGCCAGTGCCTGCCAGGTACGCTGCTTGAGTGCAATAGTTCGCGCATCACTTTTTTTGCATTCAAGCACATATTTGTACTTTTCTACCAAAGCAAGCAAGATGCTCTTTTCCAATTCTGAGAAGTATTTGGCAGGTTTTATAATTTCGTTGTTTTGCATTTTCCACTGTATTTCTACTGGCCGTTAGCTAACCTGCAAAAGGAAGTTCAAAACAATAATTAGCAACCCTGGCAATAGAAGTGTCAGCAGATCACTTAAGTTGAATCCCTGACTTGATTCCCTTGTTTGAAATATGGTACTTTCTTTCCCATTAATATTGAATTATGATATTCTTGGGAACATATTCAGAAATTTATCCAGAAACGAGGATTTACCTCAACGTAGACTCTGAAGCAGGTCCTTTGTTGTGGGCGCAGGCCAGACTATTAATGTCTGATAAATAACAGCAACAACAACAACAAATTGAACATTTACGTGGGACTTTGATTGATTTCTGCTTAATGTTAGGGAACAGATTATTCCCCATATTTATGTTAGGCAGCTCTTGTGCTTTCTCGACGTTTTGTCAAGAGAAGCCACTGTGTAATCAAATATAACAGATGACCATACGACAACGCAAATGCTATCAAGATTTCGGACTCAACGCGAAGTCTTCCCCCAAAGATCTGCCACTTCCATCACTCTTCCTGTGACCTTAGATAAGTCATGTTCCTTCCTGGCCCTCAGTTTCTTCAGCTTTAAAACGAGGGGTTGAAATCTGCGATCCCTAAGGTCTGAGGACCACTTTCAAAAGTGTACAATTCCATGTAACTTACTAATATGCATTCAGAGGTGAAGGGACCTGGGCATTTGGAGACTGAGTCCAGCACCCTTCTTTTACAAATGGTGGGACTAGGGGCCAGAAAGGGAAAGGGGCTTGCCCCTGATCACAAATGTGGCGACTTGAGAAGTCGAATATCTGGGCTGTCCTAGTAGCCTGGTATTCTCACCATCAGTCCACAACCATCTCTGGGTTCTCACCTAGAGTGACACCAAATCACTCAGCCATAACTTCCGTGAGTCCTCTTGCCCTCCCCTCCCCAGTTGCTAAGTCAGAAAATGTCAGACAGGAAAATGTCTCATTCTATTGAACTGTATGGAATCCCTGTGCATTTTGTGACCCCAGTATTTTTCCTGCACCTTTTAACCACAGGAAGCTTCCTATAGAATTCATCTCTCAGGCACATTATGACCAGGGTGCATGTCCCCCATGCGGAAAGGGCCTCGTTTCCTTTCCTTTTTATTTATGTTCTCCAAGCCTCTAATTTTTCAGAATAACAGACAAGCATCAAGATACTGATGATGTAGTCCATTTAAAACCGGCCGACCTGCCTCGAAAGAATTAGGAGCTAAATTGAAGGGAGTCCCATTGGCCAAAAATGGGACCATTTGGACATCAACAAGAATACCGGCTACAGTTGATTGAGACATAAAAACAAACTACACCAGTCACCTTTGGAGGATGCCAGGCACCAACTCGTTATGCCAAATGTTGATAAATAAAAGGGAAACATAATTTTGAGATTATCCTGCTTTTTCTGAACTAACTGCATTTCAGAGTTATCAAGAAGTTGAGAAGGCAAAGTTCTTCTCTCTAGAATTCTACCTAATAAATGCAGAAGGAACAGCAGATTTAATGAATCACCATTTCACAATCTCTAACAAAGTAGCAGATCTAAGCAACACATCAACGGTCTGCCTTACACATTTGGTGAAAGGTCAGTGGAGCTTCACAATGGATGGGCCAAGCTAACGACTTCTGATCATTCTTAGCCGGACATGTGCCTCCCATCTGAAGCACCACTCAGGAAGTATTCTTGTCAACAAGACATTTAGGGGAGCAGCTGTGGCCCAAGCAGTTGAGCACCTGCTTCCCACACGGGAGGTTCTGGGTTCGGTCCCCAGTGCCTCCTAAAAACAAAAACAACAAGCAAACAAATGAAAAAACCAATGCAGGGGAGCCAATGTGGCTCAGTGGTTGAGTGCTTGCTTCCCACACATAGGAGGTCCCGCATTCAAACCCCGGCCCCAGTACCTAGGATGGGGGACGGGGCGAACAAAATGAAACATTTAGCCCAAATTTAATCAAGTAATAAAGGAGAGGGAGGAATAAGTTAAATGATAAAACTTGGACGCAATTAACAAAAATCAGAACTGGGAAATTCTATAGGACAAATGAACCAGCATAGAGTGAAGAGAGGACAGGGTACTGCTGTAGATCAAAAACATTAAAAGACTTTATCAACCAAATAGAGTGTGTGGGCCATATTCAGATTCTAATTCAAACAAACCAGCTGTATTTAGACCATTTTTTTAGATAATCAGGGAAATGTGAACGTGGACTGGATTTTAAATGATAGGTATTATTAACTTTCTAACAGATAATGATAATGACATTCTGGGTATATGTATGTATGCATGAGTGTGTGTGTGCGCATGTGTACACACTTACCAGTTAAACCCTTAACTGTTAAAGACACATACTGATGTACTTAAGGGTGAAATTATATGCTTTCTGGAATCTACTTAAAATATTCCAGCCATAAAAAAAAGGTGTGTTTTGGGGAAGCTAAGATAAATGAAACAAGAATTGTCAAATATTGATAACTGTTAAAGCTTTACTTCTGTATATGGCTGAAATATTCCACAAGAAAATTTTAAAGTAAAAAAGACTGAGAAAAGTAAAAAAGAAAAGAAAACTGACCACCCCACTCTAACACCAGCTTTCCCTTCACTTGCAATTCTCTAGCCTCCATGAAACAGCGAACGTCAATTTACTCTTACGCTTCCTTGTACAAACTCTTTACTATTCCAACTAGGTCCTGAGAAAATAACTGATGTATCTAAGATCTGCCTTTTAGCTACCAAGTGACAGAATTTAGAATAAAATGAATAAGCCCCTACTGTGTGCCTAGGAACTGAGCAAGGCAATGAATTTATTTGAATGCCACCAGATTCCTGCCATCAGGAGCTCATGGTCCAGTGGAGCGGGCAGAGAAATAAGCAATTACAATGCCCTGTGGCAAGTGCTGTGATGAAAGGAATGCTCAGAGAGCAGAAGGACCCCTCAGCCTCGCTCAGAGAGGAGGCTTGGACTATGCTTCCAGAGGCAGAGAACCCCAGAACTTGGTCCAGAAGAGAGGAAAATATGATTGAGAAGCTTAGCTTTCTTCTAGGGATGCCAAAAACATCCCAGTAGCCCCAGGGATTTTGTTCTTGAAAAGCTGCATGACTGATGAGACTGAGATTGAGAGGTCCAAAGTCTCCTTTAAGGGCGGGAGGCGGGGAGAGTAGGGAAGAAACACTTGAAAAGGCATTAAACACATTTTTTCAAACCATAAGAACATTCTAGAAGGCATGTGCCTTAAAAATCAAAGCAAAACTCAGATATATCAACTTAAAAAACTGCCCTGGTGAGAACCTTTTTCCAAACTCTGCTTCAACTTAGATTTTGAAGTTCAACTGCTGAGAAAACATGGCTGTCATTAAGATTTGCTGAAGTGAATTCTCATAACTTTTATGTTAGCTACACTTTTTTTCAAGTTTTTCAAACGACCAGCTTGAAGGGCTCTCACTGGCCAAATTAGGGACAATTTGAAAATCAAAATGAATAGCAGGAAGAGACTATACCATTTTTTAAAATCCGTAAATCCACACTGACACTAAAAAGAAACTTTTCAAGGTGTCAGGAAGATAAGCAAAAGCTTTTATTTACAAAAGAATTCCAGCTAATACATGTAGAAGGAATGACAAAAATTGGAAATCAATGTTTTACAACCACCAGAGTGAGAACTGATTTAGGTAAGAATCATCCATATATGGTGTGAAAGGTAAAAAATGACCACAATTTTTTTTTTTCGGTTCCTCCTAGCAAGAGCCTATTTCCCCTCCCCTTGAGCTGGGGCTGGCCCTGGGACTGAGGGGCAAGTGACACCGTGTGACTTCCAAGCCTGGCCTCAAGAGACCTTGCAGGTTCCGCTCCTGCCCTCTTGGAACACTGCCACCTTGTGGACGAGACTGCACTCGCCTCGCTGAGGTTCTAAGACTTTATGGAGAAAGAAGGCCCAGGTGTTCCTGTGTTCCAGCATCCCAGCCATTCTGAAGCCGAGTTCCAGGCATGAAAGTGAGGCTCCTGGGATGGACCAGCCAAGCCCCAGCCAAGCTCCCAAATGACTGCAAACTTCGGCAATACCACGTCCAAGTCCATAAGTGAGCCCTCCCAACACCAAGTGGAACAGAGATGAACCATCCCAGCTGAGCCCCACCTGCTTGGTCTACCCAATGCCACTAAGTTGAGAGGGGTTTGTTATGCAGCAATAGATAGCTGATACACAGTTGGCTTGGACTCTTTTAAAGATTTTTAAAATTTTAAAAAATTAAAGGCTGGGGACTGGGAACTGTTCTAGATGAAAGGAAACCAAAGAGATAAGGAAACTAAAGGCAATGAGTGATCCTTTATTGGATCCTGTATTTAAAACAACAACAAAATAACACACACACACAGCAATAAAGGAATTAAGTTGGAATGCTTGGGGAAACCTGACTTGCATAATATATTAGATATTATTGTAATAATGTTAAATTTCCTGAGTGCTATAGCGGTTATGTACAAGAATATCCTTGTTCTTAGGAAACATATACTGAAATATTTAGGGGTAAAGTATGAAGATGCTGCCCAGCCTCAAATGGTTCCGGGGAAAATATATAAGTGGGTTTGTGTGCATATGTAAGGGTAGGAAAAGGGAGATTTAAGCAAAAGTGACAAAATGTAATGTTAATAAATGGTGAATCTAAGTGAAGGCTATATGGATATTTTTGTACTATTTTTGCATCTTTTCTATAGCCTTGAAATTTCTCAAAATAAAAAGCAGAGAAAATAAAAGTTTTCCAAATTAGCCTTTCCTGGCTCTGCATTTAAAGCCTTTTGCATTTTTGTTTCTTAGTGATTTTCAGTTAAAAAACAAACAGGGAGGAAGCAGATGTGGCTCAAGCCGTTGGGCGCCCGCCTACCACATGAGAGGTCCCAGGTTTGGGTCCCAGTGCCTCCTAAAGAAGATGAGCAAGACAGTGAGCTGACATGACAGGCTGGCGCAGCAAGCTGATACAAGATGATGCAACGAGGAGACATAATGAGAGACACAACAAGCAGAGCGCGGAGGTGGCTCAAGCAATTGGGTGTTTTATTTTTCCAACTGCACTGTAAGTTTGAAATTATTTCAAACTAAAAAGATTTTTTTTTTAATATTATCACCTATGGATGAGATTCAAAGAACAAAGACGACAAAAATGTTAATCATGCAAAGAAACGTGATTATATCCACCACAAGAAAAACAAATACTTTTAAAGACCATCTGTTGTTTGAGGGTAGACCTTAGAAGTAGGAATAAAAGACTGATTTCAGACTAAACAACTTTTCTTTTATTAAAAAAAACAACAAAAAACTCCTATTCCCTACAAATCAATATTCCCCAACCTAAAATATTATTAACACATGCCCCCTACAATGCTATCTCTTCTGTTATCACTATCTCCAAATAGCTATGCCCAACCTTCTTTCTGTAGCTTTTATTATGAAATCAACAGGTACTGTGAAGGTTCTTAAACTACACAGCCCCCAGAGCAGATTCTGATCTGACCCCCACCCCCAACTCTTCTGTCCAGAGGATGACAATATGCCCACCTTTCCCATGAGGGGAACAGACTCATCCAAATTGAGGGATATTCTGAAAAAACAGCTGGCCTGGACTCTTTTTAAGAATCACTGCTATAAGGACTGAGAAATATGATTCACAAATGAAAACTGGGTTCTTCCCCATTTTGTTCTACTACATGTAAAGCAATTATATACACATGTATACATGTGTATACACTTCCTCCTAAGCAAATCTGTTTTGCTTTGATCATTTCAAGATAAATTCATAGAAGAGGAATAGTTGTCACAAATGGTGAAAATACTTAAGACTTTTGTTTCAGGGGTGGATGTGGCTCAAATGGTTGGGCATCCATCTCCCATATGGAAGGACCTGGGTTTGAGCCCCGGGACCTCCTGGTAAAGAAAAAAAAAGAGAGACTTTTGTTATATCACCTACTTGCCCTCCTGAGGGGTAAACCCTTCTACATTCCTATTAACAACATGAGTATGTCCATTTCCCCCACTTCATTTACCTTTGTTGTTAACATATTTTTTTATCCTATGCCAATTGTGAAGGCAAAAAAAAAAGTCACTTATTGTTTAATGATATTTGAATTCCGGCTCTCAGCCAAATAGGCCACACTCTGACCGAAAAAAGCCCCCGAGATTCCTGGTGGAGCTGAAATTACTAGGAATTGATTCCAAGCAATTTAGTAATTCTTCCTCCTGACGTGTGCAGTACCCTGAGCGACCACCAGGTGGTGGTAGACTCGTGGGGCAGCTAAACATCACTAAGAAGCTCTTATCCTAAAGTGTGGCAGCTGACTCTCAAAGTAATAAATAGCAACAATAACAATAGCAAATAACTTTTATTGGGCCTTTACTGTGGGTCCAGCTCTATACTTAGTGCTTAATATGAACTATATCATTTAATCCTCCCAAAAATAGCCCCTGAGGGCATCATTTGTTATACTTCAATATTTTTCTGTTAAAAAAAACACTATTAAAATACTATTAAAACAACACAACTGCTCTCAAAAGTGAATGCTCAGAATTACCAATACCTGGGGACCATTAATAGCCTATTAACTAAACTGCTATTTAATCACTAGCTAAGTAAAGCCAGAGTTACTAATTCAGTTTGCTTAATTCCCTGGAACGGCAGGTCTCCCTGGGCCACGGGGCTGCAGGGCCCTAACGGGATTCTGCTCTGAGACAATGCAGGCCGAGGGTCCCCTGTGGATTCTCAACAACCCCATGAGGTAGGCTGTTCATCCCCACTAACCAATTATTATAGTCCCAATTCCCAGACAAGAAAACTGAGGCCTGGTAACTTGGTCACGGTCACACAAACAGTAAGTGGCAGAAGCAGAGCAACCCATTCCAATGCCCACCGGCGCCCATGCTCCTTTCTGTTCAGCTTGGCGCCCTTCTCTCAGACTCCTCTAGCTCCCCGGCTCAGATTGCATGTCAGTTAGCAAACTGTCATTCATTCCCAAGAGCCAGGATAGGCCCTGGGGTAAAGCAACTCAGGTGCAGCCCCCTCCCCCAGGTGCACCTCTCCTACCCTAAGCAGAGCTCTGAAATAACTTCCACTGCTCATCTGATAACAATGTATGCGTGAAAAGTAACTTATAAAGATAATTTGGAGCTGTAAAATGGTCCAGGCCTCAGGGGAACGTGGACACTCTGCTTCAGC
Organism: Cabassous unicinctus; assembly: GCA_029593785.1. Taxonomy (NCBI): domain Eukaryota; kingdom Metazoa; phylum Chordata; class Mammalia; order Cingulata; family Chlamyphoridae; genus Cabassous; species Cabassous unicinctus. The sequence continues at coordinate 10,733 of JAQZBX010014276.1, forward strand.
ATCTGACAGACAGTCCTATAAAAACAAACACTTCCTGAAGTAAGAGCTCTCCCGGGCAAGGCCTGTTAATAGAAACTTTGAGGCTCGAGAGCCTACTCTAGCGTAAAACTACTCGGCAGTGTCCACAACACGGCTCCCCTGCGGCATCGTCTTTTCTTAGAGATGGACTGGCGTTCCCAAACAGCCCCCAGCGCCCCCACCCCCGCCCCATTTTGTCTGCTGCACGAAAGTAAAGATGCAGCCCTCGCCTTTTTGTTGGCTGTTCTGCCAGGCGGTGTGCTTTTTGGGTGGTTGTAGCCCAGTCACCAGCCCAGTGACCCTTACACAGTGGGCCCTCCGTAAATATTTAAGAAACGCATACATTTTGATATAGGCGTGAAACTGTCCACCATTCATAGAACAAAGCCCAGACGTGACAAGACAGCCGGACAACATGGCTGTTAAAGTCGAAATGACCAAATGAAACGGCAAAACCCAAATGCAACGGAAGCTCCCTTTGAACTAGACAAAGACCCATACTTGAGACTAAACAAAAGAGCAAAATCCCAACACCACAAAAGAACAAAGCAGAAACAACCAGCAGAATTCCCCCAAAAAATAAAATTGATTAAACCACTGTAATAAGCACTTTTAATATCCACCTTAAAACAAAAGCTCATCCAATGGCTTTCTAAGTCCACCCAGGGTCAACCTAAGTCCTAAACTGGAAGCAGAGACTAGAGAAACTTGGCCTGATTTTATGTCTACTGCCCTTCATGGAGAGGGGTGGGGGTGGGCTCTGGGGCCTTGGACAGATGGCAGGACATTAGTGAAGTGACACGAACAGAGACATGGGATGCAGACAAACCTGGGCTCTGACCCTGGGCTCGGCCCTCGCCTAGCTATGCAACTTTGGGGGGTCAGTTATCCTCAGATGCTTCGCCTGTAAAATGGGCTCAACACCCCGTTGCAGGTACAGCAGTCCGGCAGCCTGGGGCAGCGCTTCAATAAAGTTCCGTTCTCTCTGCCCCTCCCACCCATATTAAACCGCTTCCAAAAGCAGATGTAGCAGACTATATACAATATATACTCAAACACTCACTGGTTCTTTAATTTCACACACACACAAGTCACAAACACGTGCTGACCTTCAGCACTGTCCTACTCTCTGGGGGACGGCAAAGCCAGGCCGAATTCTGTGGCCTGGAAAGAGAGCTGACAGCACACTGCGAGGTCACCATAATAAACAAAGCCTCTTGGAAATTCAGAGGGAGGAGGTTCATCCGGATTCTTCACCAAGAAGAGGCCACCTGAGCTAGATCTTGGAGAATGCACTAGACGTGGACGAGGCGCGTTGAAGATGATCACAAAGATGAATAACTGATGGGCCTGGACTCTGAGGGGTGCAGGGTTTGCAGACGGGGGAGACAGCGCAGAGGTGACCAGGACGGGCACGTCCACACCAGGACAGGGGATGAGAGAAAGCAGAGGCACCGTGGCAGTGGTATTCGGTAAGAGCTGCCCCTGCCTCTGAGGAGGTCACCGCGACAACGGGCTGGTGGGCTGGTGACAGATGGTGTGAATGACAGCGAGCAGTGGGAGCTGTGCCCAGGGGCACTGCTCCAGGTCAGGGGACCTAAGTTCCTATTAGAATAGACTGGAGTTAGGGTTACAGCAAAGCACGGACCCGATACGGGAACAACTTAAAGAACATGTAGACGTGGCTGTCGAGCTGAGGGAAACGAGATGGCCGTTCCCTCACGGGTGGCCCGGCAACAAGCTATGGGTGATCAATTTGTGCTGAAGAGATGAAAAGCTATTTCCTATCCTGGGCTGACTCTCTTCCTCTCCACTCAACACCCCCAAAATAACCCTTCTTTGAAGCCACATAGATCCTAACACATTAAACTAAAAAGGAACCTTGGCCCAACCCTCTCAGATGAGAAAACTGAGGCACAGAGCACAAAGCAGGGCTTCCCAGGGCCAGCCGGGGAGCGAGGGCCAGAAAGCCAAGGGTCGTCATTTGTTTGTTTTCACGGACCCCCGCTTTTTGCTGGGAATCCTCAAATCCTCCCACTACCCCGCTGAAAACCAAAGGACACTGCTGTCAAAACTGCCACTCGTTCTCCTCCCTGTCAATCCCTCATCTCTTAATTATAAAGCAGAAGGTAGGTGTTTTCTAACGTCCCATCCAATTTATGGTAGCACTATGCTTAAAATGCCTTTTCTACAATCCAGTTTCCACAGTTCACTGCCCAGCGTGCAAGGATGCTGTTTTCTGACTATGTATGAGGCCGACAGCCACTAGCCAATGAAAGGGAATGTTGCAAAAGGAATAACGTGATCTCGGCACTTT
>JAQZBX010014276.1:13167-38922 GCA_029593785.1 Cabassous unicinctus
CCCCCCCCCCCCCTTGCTGCTTGTGTTTGCTGTGTCCATTCGCTGGGTGTTTTTCCTGTGTCTGCTTATCTCCCCCTTGCTGTGAGGTCTTGCTGCATCAGCCCACCACATCGCGCAGCCGGCCTGCCCTCACAAGGAGGCCCCGGGAAGCGAACCCGGGGCCTCCCATATGGTAAACGGGAGCTCTATCCACTGAGCCACACCCGCTTCCCCAGTTGCATTTTTTTAAAAAACAAATTGTCTAGATCTTCTACCATCTAAAATTTCTCCTTTTTAAAGGACTGATCGTAACACAAACTGCTTCCTGGCTTGCTCTTGCACATGCCATTAGAGTCCAAAAGGAGGGAGAAATGCCACACTTGGAAAAGTCTCACTCCTCCTGCCAGGCCAGAGTTAAGCGTGATCCGGTCGCACTCCTGCAGCACACGTCCCCTACCTGCCCTCACACGCTCACACCTGTCTGCCCAGGAGGCCCCACCTCGCCTCCTTTTTCCTCCTTTTTGAGGGCATTCCAGTCTCAACCCTAGCACTGAACATGCTTCCTCCAATGCCCCCACCCCTAGGGGGCCCTTAACTTGGACGTGTTTATTTTTACCATCTGTGCCTGAGTGTGACCGTGAGCAGAACCGGCCTTGAGCGTCAGGCAAGAGCCCCCCCCCCTCCCCCACAGCCCAGTCCTAAACCCTGTTCCCCACCCCCAGCTCCCCAGCTTCCCGGAAACTCCTCCGGAATTATCATCAAAGTCCCCTTCACAGGAAGGTCTTCTAAAAGACACAAGTCTCCTTAGGAAGGCGTTTCCTCCTCCTGCCCCTCGTCCACTCTCTCCCACTCCCCACACTTCAGCTACAAGCAGCGGCTCTCAGATCTTCTCTGGGCCAAGGGTTCCACGCATTTGCTTCTTGCTGCAGCCCTCGTGAGAGTTACTCTGCACTGCAATCGATCCATCTCCTCGTGGGGCTCCCCTGAGCGTGAGCTCCTGAGCTTGGAACTACATTTTATTTGTAGCTTGAGCACACAGCAGATTCAAAACGAAGTGTGAGTGTCAGGGAGCCACGCTCGTGAAACACACTTGCAGCCTTCCACCAGCCACCTCTACCTACCTGTCCCTTACAGGCACTTCAGAAATCTCCAATTCTCCAAAGCCAAAGCAAACCAAGCACTCCCCCGTCCCAAACCTGCCCTGCTGCCGTCAGCCACATGAACTCGGCTTCCCAGAGCAGAAACCTGAGAATGTTCTTCAACCACTCGTAAGCCAGCCATAAAGCCTCAATGTCCAGTGCCTCCTCGCCCCTCCTCACCGCCCCGTCTCAGGTCAGACCCAACCTCCAGAGAGTGGTCTTCCAAACCACCAGCCCCTCTTCCCGAAACAGCCCTGCCTGGCAACCTCTGACATCTTCCCCACTGCCTACAGATAAAGTCTGAAGACCTTCCAGGGTCTGGCCCCGATCCCATCACCCCCTCCACGCCACCCCATCCGCCTCAGGCACTTTCCACGCAGCCAGACCAAACTCACCTTCGGCCCCTTCAACCTGCCATGCTCTCGTGCCTCTCGACACACGGGGCTTCCTCTGGCTGGGACTCTTTTCCCACGAACACCCATTTTCATCGTTCAAGGTCCAATTCCCACGTCATTTTTGTGAAGTCTTCCCCAGAAGCACCTTGGCTGTTATTTTTATTTTACTTATACCAGCTTCCTTCTACAACGGGCTGGAGGCAGCTTACAAATGATGCACACGCTGCAACTAGCGATTTTGTTTTTTTAAAGAGCGAGGGCATCAAGGCAAAGACAAGGCTGAAAAAGAAAAGAAGCTAGGAGGTGGGGAGGACTCACAACCGCTCTCCTAAGGCCTCACACTCATCTTAGACGTCGGCCGCAGACTGGCCGAGCTTCCTACCCCGGGTGAGCTGGTGACTCCTTGGTGAGCTCACTTCCGGTGTTTTTTGTAATTTGCTCTTTGTGTCCGTCTCTCCCTGGACTGGGACACCCCTAAGGGAATGCACAGTCTCTGATTCATCTGTGTCCCCGGCATGTAGCAAATGACTCAGCACACGAACATGCTCAGGAGACGTTGCTGAATGAATGTCATCACGGGCAGGGAAGGGCACGCGTGTTCACTGAGCGTCGGGCATTTGAGAAAACATCATTTTATCCTCCCACAAAACACTGAGCAGAGCTAGGATTGGAACCCAAAACTGCCTCTCCAAAGCAACTGCTCTTTCCACTCCGTATACTGTTCCTTGCCTTCAGCATCACGATGTACCCAGATATCCTCGCCCTCAAGGCCCTTGGCCAAGCAGCTTTTCCTGCTCACTCAGGAGAGAAGTGAGCCCGAGTCCTGCCCCTGACTTTCCACACACTTAAGAAACATCACAGTTCTGAAAAGCGGCGTCCCCCTTGGCAGGTGAAACCTGAGCAGCCTGTGCGGATGCTCCCGCAGCTGGAGTCCGCAGCCCCCTGGTTCTACTCCCTTCCCTCTGAGGTTGGTACCACCTCCCTGCCTTTGTTTTCCTTCTTCAAGGTCCAAATCCTCCAGGTCTCCCTGTTCCACACTGGAACCTTCTCTGACCAAGCCATCTGTGCGCAAAGCACACATCAGTTGGGCCATACTGTGTATTTTAAGCATCTTATCATTCCTTGGGGTTAGTGAGCATCCAAATAGCCTCAAAGACATTAAAATTTCAGGGAGAGCAGATGTGGCTCAACAGGTTGAGCACCAGCTTCCCACATATGAGGTCTGGGGTTCACTCCCAGGCCGGTACCTCCAAAAAAAAAAAAAAAATTTTTTTTTTCCAGGCATCATGAGTAGGGACAATGGCACTTTAGGAGGCCTAGTCACGTGGCCTGGGAGTGAGCTGAGACAAGCCATGTTCTCCCCTTCCCCCTAGAACCCCATGCCAGGCAGGACACCTGGTCTCTAAGGGCTGCGGGGAGTCCTGGTCCCCACGGCTGTGGGTGATGAACCCCGGCCCCCAGCCCACCCCTGCCTCTCTCTGGCCCGCAGCAGCCCTCAGTCCTAACTGAAGGGCTGGGCCTGGGAACTGGCGTTCACCAGTTCCTTCCTAACACGACCATCTTATCCCACAGGCTGAAATGCACCCCTCTGCCTGGGACACCAGCCTACCTCGTTTTAAATGTGGGACAAATAGGCTGTCACCGATTTAGATCCTTGTATCCTAGAACACTCTCCCAAGGACCGCAGAAAGCTTTGGAATCTTAAACGTTACCACACCTAAGAAACATCCAATTTCCTGGGTGGGAATAGGGGTCCCCGTTCTTCCCACTCCTAAATAAAGATCATTCATGCAGTTTTACATCAGTAGCTCCGTGCATGGTGTGATGATTTAATTAGCTAATTCCTGCCAACTGTTTAGCACCTGGGGCCTGGTACCTAAGCAGTGCTCAAAATGTAGCTGTTATCATTTACCCAGGTTACCTTTCTTTAACTCTCACAATAGTGGGGGGAGTAGGATACCATGCACCCCGCAACCCCCTACCGCCCCATTTACAGTGCAGCCGGCGAGGCTCAGCCTGGGGTGGAGGAGCTCTCCCAAGGTCGGTGGGCCAGGGAAGCGATGCTCTGCCCCAGGCCCCCGAGGGAGGGGCCCCTCCCTTTACACCCTGGCACGGGGCACCCGGGTCTTGAAAGACAAGTCCAGGAAAGCGCCCAGCATGGTGCGCGGCGTACAGCGGGCCCCGGGTGGGCCCCTGGGTCCTCCCAAGTGGCCGCCCCGGCCCGGGGGTCGCCGCCGGCTGCGCCCCTGGACGTCCCCGAGGCCCGCGCCCCGGGGCTTTGTACGCAGCAGGCCGGGCCCCACTGTCCAGGTCCCATCGCGGCGCGCGGAGGCCACCCCCGGCCTGCGGAGCGGGGGTGGCCGCGGCTCGGCCCCGCAGCCCGCCGCGCCCGCCGCCCGCAGCCCAGCCCGCCGCGGCCCGCCCGCCCCGAGCCTCCTACCTGCAGCGGCGGCGCGGCGGCCGCGGGACCGGGGGAGGGGCGGCGAGGCGCGGGCGGGCGGCCGCGAGGGCCGCGGGCTCCGGAGCGCCGGGCGGCGGCCGCGCGCCCCCGGCCGGCCAGGCCCCGCCGCGCGCGCCGCGGCCACAAAGCCCCGAGCCGGCGCCGCGGGTCGGTGGGCGCCGAGGAGGGCGGGAGCGCGGCCCCGCGCAGTCCCCACCTCCCCGAGCCGCGGCCGCCGGCCCCCCGGGGGGCTCGGGGCGGGGCGCGGGGTGGCCCCCGCCTCCCGCCGCCCGCACCCAGCCCGCAGCGCTCGGCCTCCCGCGCGGTGCCGGCATCCCTGCGCGCATCCTGCCGTCCTGCGCTGGCCCACCTCGGCGGAGGGGCTCCGGAGGCGGCCCGGGAAACTGTGTTCCGTCTCCACCGCCACCGCCAAGCGATGCGGCGGCCACCAGGGAGGCGGCGGCCGTGGAACGAGTTAGTCGGAGCCCCCAGACTGCAACAGGCCCGCTCTCTTCTGGGCACCGGACCAGCCCACCCCCACCCCCACCCCTGCCGTCCCCCGCCGTGCTCAGCAGAGTTTTGTTAATTTGCGGGATGTGCGTTCCCTGGGGCAGGGAGTGTGCCACGGGGCCCAGAGCCTGTGGCTCAGACACCTTGCGGGGATGTGGGAGTTCATGCACGGATGAATGAGCGCACAGTCAGACAGCTGCCGCACGAGGCACCTCTCTTTGCCCCTGCCCCGCGAAGGGTGGCTGGGTGTTTCCTACGCCCTGGGAAGGGCAGACAGGACCCCTGAACGGCTTGGAGGCCACCCCTTACCCTCCAGCTTCCTCCACGCGCAGCCCCGGAGGCCCAGCCAAGCCTTTGACTACAAAGGAACACCCAGACACATGGGGGGGACGGACCCCGAGAAAACAAGGACCCGAGACTAAGAGTGGCGATGCCCCTTGATCGTCCTTTTAGCGATAACGTGTGTGACGTCCAGGGCTTCGCAGCTGTCCAGATGGCCTGGAAACTGAAGCCCCCCACCCCCACCCCCGGGTTGCTACTGGCGAAGCAGCTTTACCCTGCTCCCAGCGCCGGGAGCCAGAGCTGAAGAACAGACGCACTTAAGGTTTTCCGCTTAGGGCCACCTCAGCAGTCCAAGATTTCCTTCTTACAGGAGGAAACAGTCGAGGGAACTATGGCCTGTGAAACCAGAAAATCATTTTGGAATTGATAATTGATTGATAGGTGGACAGTGTGGGAAAAGCATTGTCTGTTAACAGACCCGAGTCTGACTCCTGACTTCACTGCTTATATCTCTGTCAAGTAATTTAACCTCCTTGTATCTCACTTGTAAGGCGGGAATAAGGATACCTACCTAGCAGGGAAGGTGAAAGCTTCTCTCCTTTATTTCAATATGTGCTGGTATTATTTATTGTTATTATTATCGATTAAAAATAATGATGGTTGACATTAGATACATGCAGAATTGCCGCTAAAGATACATGGAAACTCACATTTAATTCTCAAATCTCCAGGATTTGAGTGGGGTGTCTACTCACATGTGTAATGTGGTTACTGCACTCCCAGCTGGCTCATGATTTAGTATGGCAAGTTACTGAGGAAAAGCTTAACCTCTCTCTTATCTGTCAAGTGGAATAGCAACACTAACTTAATAGGTGTGTGAGGAGTAAATAAGATATTGCATGTAAAAAGGACTTAGCCCCGTGCATGGTGTATGGAAAATACTCAGTGTCAGCAGTTAATTTTATTGTTAGTAACAAAGCTCTTATAACTTCTCTGTAGAAAGTTTTGGAAGGGCAGGGTCTATACAGAACATGACCCCTGCAGGAGGTGCCTGCCCATGACGGTGACGAGCAGGGCAGCGCGTTGCAATCCAAGAGCTCCTTGAGAAGAGCTCTGAGTGCGGTCTCTCCTTTGCTGGGCTCACCAAGCAGACTTGACACAGGATTTGGTTTCTACGGAAGTTTTCTTAAAGGAGAAAAAAATGCCTTGATCATCCAGCCTGAATACTCTGGGATTCTAAGCCATTTCAGTTCTCTTTGCAAAGCAGTACATTGATGTTTCGTTTGTCCCTCTGTCTGTAATGATTTTGACTGGTCAGAGGCATCACCCCCTTAAGTCACATGAAGAATGGACATTAGAGACAATTTTCATCGGGCTCTTTTGATGGCAAGAAATGAGACTCATCCCAACTTGCTAAAGGAAACGGATATTGCTGAGTCATGTGTGAACTGGAATTGAGAGACAGGAACCCAAGTTGAGCAGGGCCTCCTAGGAACCTAAAATCTTCTAGGAACAATTTTTTCCTCTTATTCGAGGTCAGGTGTCTTTCTATGCCTCTGCCTCCTCTTTCTCTCTCTTGATACACCTCAGCCTCTCTCTGCATATGTGCTCTACTCTCCCCATCTCCCAGCCAGCTCTTGCCACTTACTCATCCCACATTTAGCCATCGTGGACACCTCAGCAACTTGTCTCTGGGTTCGCATTTAGCCAGACAAAAAAAATATGATTGGCCCAGTCCATCATTTCAAGCCAGGCTACAAGTCCCATTTACTGGCCAGCCAGTGCACTGGCTGTCACTGGGTTAGCAGACCACCTGAGTCCATCAGCTGGCATGAGATGGAGCAGGCGCCACCACCTGGGACAAAAGCAGCCATCTGGCTCAGCAGGCACAGGGCAGATGCACTGAAGGAATCCCATTACAATGACCATATTTTCTGAACCCAAAATTAGAATAAAGAGCATAAAAATGATTTGGTGGTGGTGATGGTAGCACAGCATATAAAATTAGTGCTGCTGAACTGTACACTTAAAAATGGTTAAATTTGTGAATTCTATGTTTATTGCCACAATAAAAAAATGTTTTTAAATGTAAAAAAACTTATATTTGGGGTCTATTTGCTGAGGTAGAGGCAATCTGGGAGATGTAGTTTGATTCCAAAATATTGGAATTTTGATACTAATAATAGTAGAATAAGATTTTTGAAATGGAATCTTCCCTGGAAAAATCTTGTCACCATAATAGTGGGTGATTTTATATATATATATATATATATATATAATGAGATTATATATGTAAAGCACTTCAATAGTGTCAATATAAATATTAATTCTAATTACACGTAGTAGAGGACCGGGTAGTCCTTGATCTGTGGTGACCCCACCAAAATACAGCTACCTGTTAGGTTATCCTTGAATGCCACCCAATCTGTGTCTTTCCACATTTGCCTTTCAATACAAGACCAAATGCCAGCTGTGCAGGAGGATAGCTTTTAGGAAGCTTTGGGGAATGGCGGTGACATCTCCTAGGACCTTACCAGTGAGTGCACATAGGTGTATTTCTATCTGAACATCCCCTTCCCTAAGTTGAAGAAGGCGAAGCTATTCTTCAGATTGCCAGAGAGATCCAAATATCTTGTGTTAGACATGGCACTGAGAAAACTAAAATGCCTCAACCTCCAGGATCCAGCTGTCAAACGAGGGAAGGAGGGGAGACGAATGCTGAGTGTGAGGCTGCAGGGAGAGCCTGTGTGGGAGGAGCCTCTAGGGGAATGTCAGGAAGTGGTGGGGGGATAGGGCCAGAATGAAATCCAGGCCACACGATATTTCCAGGACTTGCGGATTTCAAATACCTACACTCCCCGGGGCCTACCTTGTCCTTTTTAAAGTGGCTGGATTTGCAAGCTACTGGCCACTGGAATTGCTAGTGCCACGTCAATTTGACTTTCAGGTGGTTTTGGTGAACTTATCCCAAGCTCATAACACATGGATGGTGAAGCTTTTATTATTTATTTTTGGAGTACTTGGTTACTTTAAATAGTTGGTACCCAGCTGTATTCGTTTTTTATTGCTATTTAACAAATTACCCCAAATTTTAAGAGGCCTAACATTTATCTAACAAACATTAATCATCTCACAGTTTCTGAGGGTGAGGAAGCAGCTTAGATAGATAGTTCTTTCTTGGAGTCTCTCCTAAGGTTGCAGTCAAGAGGTTAGCTGAGTTACCACAATAAAATTTTTTTAAAAAGATGTCAGCTGCGGTAGCAGTCACCTGAAGTCTTGACTAGAGGTGAAGGATACAATTCCAAGGTGGCTCACACATGGCTGGCAAGTTGATACTAGGTGTTGGCAGGAGGGCTGAGCTCCTCTCCACACGGGCCTCTCCACAGACTCCTGAATGTCCTCACAATATGACAACTGGCTTTCCCCCAAAGAAAGCCACTAAGAGCTCAGAAGCCTTGGGGTAAGGTACTGAATATCTGAAAAATGAGAGTTTGGTTTTGTATTAGTCAGCCAAGAGGGTGCTGATGCAAAATACCAGAAATTGGTCAGTTTTTATAAAGGGTATTTATTTGCAGTAGAAGCTTACAGTTACCAGGCCATAAAGCATAAGCTACTTCCCTTACCAAAGTCTGTTGTCACGTGTTGGAGCAAGATGGCTGCTGATGTTCAGCGGTCCTCTTCCTCTTAAAGCTCCATGGTCAGGCTCTCTAGGCTTTGTTTCTCTCCCCAGGACTCAATTCTCTCCAGGCTCAGCTGCTTTGGTCTCTCCACAAGGCCAGCTGTAGACTATCAGGCTAAGGGCTCATCTCTTTTCCTGGGGTCTTCTCTCCTTCCTCACGACCAAGCTCCTCTGTGCGCTTACTTCCCAGGGCTCCAGCTCAAGAACTCCAAACTTCCTTCTCTGCAGTGCAGTTTCTCTGTGAGTCCCCGCATCCTACTGACATGGCCCAATGAAAACCTTAATCATTATTTAATCAAGTAAAAGTAAAATCTCTGAATCCAATACACTCTAATACGCCCAGAGGAAAAGACCAGTTTACAAACATAATCCAATATTTCTTTTTAGAATTCATCAATAATATCAAACTGCTACCAGTTTGGATCCCTACCTTCTGTTTAGACTCTGACATTAGGTGCTACTACCCTCTTCCTTTCACTATAAAACTTCTAGGTATCTCTCCTAGAAAAGTACTTGTCCATGATTACAAAGAGGCATGGTGAGTGCAGCTTTTGGTAATTAATGGGAGATAAGAAAGGAAAGAAAAAAGGTAGGAAGAAGGGAGGGAAGGAGAGACGGGAGTGGAAGGGGGAGAGAAAGAGAGAGAGAGAGAGAGAGAAAGAAGGGAAACATTGGGAAAAAAGTCATCAATAGGGGAATGCTTCAATAAACTACAGTATTTCATAGGACTGATGAAGCATTGTACTGATGTGCTTTCTTGTTTGCTTATTTTTGCTTTCATTTTGTTTTTCCAAGCCTTTTTTAAATTTCAAAAATGTATTTTTTGTATCAATGTTATAAGATGCTCAGTTAACACAAGATAATAATTACAATAACAATAAATCTGCTTTGATAATGTGGTTACACACACACACCCTCATTTTTGTTCATTCCTCAATCTTGAGGGATTTGGGACAATGTCCACTCTGACTGCTTCAGGCTGAGAAGGGATGTAGACATTACTGGGCAGAGGAATGGAATTGTTTTTGCTTGAAGTTGAAGCAATTCCTTGCTTTTGGGGTGGGACTGGTCCTTCATCATCATTTTGTTAGCTGTCCAGAGCAAGCCTGAAGAACTGGAGAGGAGGAGTTGGCTGCATATCTGCTTGGTTTTAGGGCTCAACTTGCCTATGAACAATTTGAAGACTTTGTCTCTGAGAAATATACTTCACAGCTAAATTGAAAATTATAGGTTCAGATAAAAGGAATTGAAGAATCATGATTAGGGTATTTATAGATGAATATAACTATGTTATATGGGAGAAATAGCTTTTCATATATTCTCAGATAAGGCCTGCCCAGGGGGTGTTGATTTCATGAGAGCTTGTGGCTTGCCTATGGTGTCCGGGCATCCCTAGGACCCTCAGGAGCACTTTTGTTTGAGGCTTTGTTTACTGTGGCAGTTTGTGAAGTCGGGCTGAGACCTGCATAAGTGTAATCTCTGTTATAACCTCCCGACTCTCTTTGAAATCTCTTAGCCATAAAAAATATTTTATTTATCATTCCCCCATTTTGGTCAAGGTTGTTCTCCAAATGCATCACTGATAAACACTTGGTAATAATCCCTCGGTGCCAGGGAGGCTCATTCCCAGAAGTCATGTCCCATGTAGGGGGGCAGGTAGTGAGTTATTTGCAGAGTTTGGCTTAGAGAGAGGCCACATTTGAGTAACAAGGAGGTTTACAGGAGGTAACTCTTAGGCATTAATTATATTTAGGCTTAGTTTCATTATTACAGGACTAAGGTTCATAAATGCAAGCCTTAAGACCAAGGACTTTGTCAAGCCATTTTAATTCCATGGTTTTAAATCTGGAGAACATTTTATTCCTGGGTACATTCTCACCCAAGGACATTTTCATCCAACCTATTACTCTTAACTCTACCACAGATATGAGTATAAAACAGCAATAGACCAATGGAAGATGACAAGGCAATGCTATTCCTCTGGAGCATCTGAAAGTATTTGCTTACAATGTTCTCATAAGTTAACTAAGAACTAAATATAAACTATTAGTATTTTATCCAATTTATACTAAATATTTCTGGTAGAAATAATTAATACAAAACAAAATTGACAAAGGCTAAAACTGCACATGGTAAATGTTAGAATTACTAAATCTGACTTGGGAAAAAGGGTTTGCTAGAAATACTGACCACAAAGTAGAACTCCAAATGACAGAAACTCGAATCAATTAAATTTAAAATAGAAAATTTTCATAGAAAAGAATTGATCCTATTAATTCTATTGACTATACTTTCAGTAAAATAAAAATGAAAATGGAAAAAAAATGCAAAAAGTTTAACTGTAATAAGAGCCAAAATTCCACATGCTGCCTTGACATCTTTGAGTCTCATAAGGCCCCAAAGACCTAGCTGTGAGTTCCCCTGCTCTCACCAAATATGCCTCCCACCCAGCAGGACAGACTCTACCCGACTAGTTCTCCAATCAGCAAAACCAGCAGCACCCTACCCAGTCCTTAATCTAACAGTTTTACTTCCCTGGCAGTCTGTGAGATTGTTCAAACAATCCAGTCACATCCTCCCACAAGGACCAAGGGTCACCTCATCCTCTTGTTACTACAAACCCTGTTTCCCACAGTCCCTGCTGGTTCACTGTGCTCCCAAGGGCAAACCCTGTGTGGTTCTGTGTGGTATGTGGTGTCCTCTTCCCCCGGGCTGTGAGTGTGTAATGAATAAACTGCGGTCCATTTCACCTGTCCAGTGTCAAGTGTGCATTCAGCTAACTTCATAACCCCAGGGTGATGCCTCCCTCACCACGGGGGTCAATAAGAGTTGGCCAGAACAATTGTACTATATGAAAGCTGATCAAGGAATTAAATGGATGTGAAGAGTTGGTCCCAGAAAATATATTATCAACAAAAATTTGTGAATGATGGTATAATTCTGATATTTGTACACTCAAAAACTTAGATTAAAAAAAATAACAAAAGAAAAAACACTTAGATTCAAAATTCCCTTGAGTCAAAAGAATAGGGTAAAAAAAAGAGCAGGGACAAAACCCTGGCATTAAAAAAGTCCCATTTTATCAACAGATGAATGAATAAACAAAATTTGGTATATCCGTACAATGGAATATTATTCAGCTATGAAAAAGAACAAGGTACTGATATATGCTACAACACGGATGAACCTTGAAGACATCATGTTGCGTGAATAAGCCAGAAACAAGAAGAAAAATATTGTATGATTTGGTTATATAAACTACCTATAAAAAAGAAATTTATAGAGGCAGAACATAGGTTACAGATTACCAGGGGCTAGGTGGAGAAGAGGTGAGAGGATGGAAAATTAACTGCTTAATGGACACAGAGTTTCTGAAAACAGAAACTCTGTGCCCATTAAGCAGTAATGGATGGAGATAATGGTGGCACAATATTGTGAATGTGAATTATATCACTGAATTATATACACATAAGTGGTTAAAATGGGAAATTTTGTGTTGTATAGATGTTAACACTATAAAATTTTTTTACATATACTGTTCCCTCCACAGACCCCATGCACCAGCATAATTATTCTTAATTCTCAGTTCTTATCAGTGCTGATGGTTTCATGCATCTAAGACTAGGGATTGTCCTTGAGGACCATTCCCTGAAGAGAAAAATTCCACTCATCAGGCAACATTTCCATTTGTTCTCCTCTTTGATGTCTGTATTAGTCAGCCAAAGGGGTGCTGATGCAAAGTACCAGAAATCTGTTGGCTTTTATAAGGGGTATTTATTTGGGGTAGGCGCTTACAGTTGCAAGGCCCTAAAGAGTCCAACTTAAGGTTGCTTTCTCACCAAAGTCAGTTGCCACATGTTGAAGCAAGATGGCAGGTGATCTCTGCTTGGTCTCTCCTTCCGTTTTCCTCTTAAGGCTCCGTGGACCCAGCTTCTTCCAATCTCAGCTGTAGGCTGGCATAGGGGCTCGTTTCTCAGGGCTTCCTATATCAGCTGCAAACTCTCAGGTGAATGGCTCACCTCTCCCCGGGCTTTAGCCGTTTAAGCCTTCTTCTTTCTGATACATGACAAAGTCTTCTCCTCTGGCATCTATGGAGCTCTCTCTCTTCCCGCATTTTCTTGAGTGCGTGTCCATTTATATTGGCCCACCAAGGGGGCGGGGACTCAACTCTGAGTCACACCCTACTGATGTGGTCTAATCAAAGCCCCAATCCTAACAGGTAATTTAATCAAGTCTTGTCAGCTAAATCTAATGCATTCAAAGGGTATCACACCCAGAGAAACAGACCAGTTTACAAACATAATCTATATCTTTTTTGGAATTCATAAATAATATCAAACTGCTACAATGTCTTCTTTCTCTAGGCTTAAGTTTTGAGTGTCTTTTGGATCTGATAGAATGTTCTTTTGTCCATCATTGCTTTAATTTCTTCACATATTGAGGATTGCGTTTATTTTTAGATGGGAGTTCTCCTTGTCTGTCATGCAAAGTGTGCTGCACATAATCTCTTCTTCATCCAACTACTTTCTTGATCCCCCCACACCTCCACCATATCCACAGGTACTCCTCAGGTGCGTAGTCATGCACAGGTATAATCTTCCAGACTCCTTGGTAATAAAAATCATTCTGATTGGCTAATAAATAAAAATGGCTTCAGCTTCCTGTGACACCCATATGCCAAGCACTGTTCTAAGTACTTTACATATATTACCCATTTTAACCCTCAGGTTGTATTCGAAGCCAGTGGGAATGACGAGATCACAGCGTGAGAGAGCTCTGTAGAGCAGTGGTACTAAAAGATGTGTTAGCCAGGGTTCTCTCGGGAAACAGAATCAACAGGAGATATCTGTCAATAGTATGAGATTTTATAAGAGTCTCTCATGTGACTGTGGGGACGCACAACAAGCCCAAGTTCTGCAGGCAGGCTACAAACCAGGGACTTTGACAAAAGTCCAATGAAGGTCTTTGATGAGTTTCCGGGAGCTGCTAGCTGTCCAAAGATGAGCTGGGAAATTCTCTCTGAATGCTGAAATCACTTCCCCTTTTAAGGCATTCAACTGATTGGATAAAGCGTCACTCATAGCTGACGGCAATCTTCCTGGCTGATGTAGATGTCATCAGCCATCTATGCAGTAAACTCACGGGTAACTAAAGCCCATAAATGTCCTTGTATTACAATCAGCCCAGTGCTTGCCTGACCAAACACCTGGACACAATTACCTGGCCAAGTTGACACATCAGCCTGACCATCACAGAGGGTTCCAGAGCAGCAGCACCCTAAGCTTGTTCAAAATACAAATTCGTGGATCCTGCCCCGACCAACTGAATGAGAATCTCCGAAGATGGGCCCCAGGTAAGTGTGTTTTAACAAACTCTCCAAGTAATTCTTTTGCACATTAAAGTTTGAAAATCACTGCTCTAGCAGGATAAGAAAAAAGGATCCAGTATATACTAATGAGAATCCCCAAAGCATTTTTCATGGACTTTGACAAGTTGAGTCTAATGTTCATCTGGAAAAGAAGATGCTGAAGAATAGTGAAAAAAATTTTTGCAAAAGGTCAAAATGAGACTTTCCCCTCCAGATAAAATATTCTACAAACTTATAGAAATTAAATCTGTGTGTTGCTATGCAGGACAATCAAATCCAAAGAATAAAATAGAGCCCCAAACAGACTCTTGGGCATGTAGGAATATCATACATTTAAACCACAGAGGAAAGGATAGATTAGTCCACAAATGGGGTTGAGATAGTTAGCTATCCATTTACATTCCTACTCCACATCACACAAAATATTAATTACAGATAGATTATACAGCTAAGTGTTAAAGAAAAGTATACAAGTAGTAAAAGAAAATATAGGAGAACTTATTTATATTATCAGAAAAGGAAATACTTTCTCATGTAAGATACAAAAAGCAAAGCCATAAACAAACAAGACTGATAAATTTATGGAAAAATTGACTTCTACACACATAGCTGGGGCAGAACATATACAAGATGAGACTGGAACATTTCATAGTGCCAGAAAATAAGGAAATTCTAAATCACATGTACACACACACACACACACAATTATGGGGTGTGTAAAAGGGACCCAAGAACAAATTGAGAGCTCCCAATGGCGAAAACTGGAACAATTTGATAAATAAAGTAGTATTAGATTATAACCCAAAGGATAAAATAAACATCCATGAGTCTATACTGATATAAATAAACAATTGAATAAATAAATAGAGAATAGACAAATCTTCCATGCAGAAGAATTCCAGATAATTTATGTAGCTACTCCATCCCCTGGGAGGTGGGGCATAATTTCCCACTCCTTTAGTGTGGGCTGCCCATAGTGACTTCCTTCCAAAGGAAGGAATACTTTCCTGGTATGGGAATGTGGAAAAAGAGTAAGTTGACAGTGGAGTAACCTGACAAACTACCTCGGTCAGGTAATCAAGGCCAACATCAGAGTGGAAAGTCACGTTGCTGTGTGCAGCCTGGACAAGATGTGAGGAGAAGTGCACTTTGCCTCTGTGGCCATCCTCCCCCAAACTCAAACTTCAGGCTGTCATGAAAAAATCAGACCAATCCCATCTGAGGGGCATGCGACAAAGCTCCTGACCAGCACTCCTCAAAACTGGCAAAGTCGTCCAAAACAAGGAAATTCTGAGAAACTCTCAGCCAAAAGCAGCCTCAGGAGACATGCTGACTACATGGTATGTGCTACTCTGGATGGGATCCTGGAACAGAAAAAGGAATTTGGTAAAAACTAAGGAACTCTATATAAAGCCACGGATGTGGCTCAAGCAGTTGGGCTTCCATCTATCATATAGGAGGTCCAGGGCTTGATTCCCAGGGCCTCCTGGTGAAAGGCAAGCTGGCCCACGCAGCGACAAAAAAAGACACAGAAGAGAGACAATAAGAGATGCAGCAGACCAGGGAGCTGAGGTGGTGCAAGAGATTGAGCACCTCTCTCCACTCCAGAAGGTCCCAGGATCGGTTCCTGGTGCCGCCTAAAGAGAGGACAAGCAGACAAAGAAGAACGCACAGAGAGCAGACAGCGAGCACTAAACAACGAGGTAGGGGGATAAATAAATAAATAAATCTTTAAAAATAATAATTTATCAGTATTGGTTCATTAGTTGTGACAGGTACCATACTAATGTAAGATGTTAACAATGGGGAATATTGGGTGTGGGGTATATAGGAACACTCCACTATCTTTACAATTTTTTCGTAACTCTAAAACTATTCTAAAATTAAAAGTTTATTTTAAAAATTGATTTCTGTATGATAAAGACAACCTTAAAGTGAAAAGACAAGAAAGTCAAAGCAATGAGCTACCATTTTTCAGACATCAGATTCACCAAGATTCAAAACTGGGTGGTCAGTGAGTACTGTCATGTGGTGGGAGTATGAATTGATAGAATCTTTTTGAAGGGCAATAGTATTAGAATTCTTAAATGTGCAAACCTATTTCTCTAGATATTTATAGAAATATTACTTGTACATATGGAAGAAAAGAGCATGAACAAGGGTTTACTGAAGTATTATTTTTTAGAAAAACAAGCAAAAACTTAACACCTATAATAAAGAAATGATTAAATAAATAAGCTATGGACTGGTCATAGAGTAGAATACCATATTTCAATGACTCTAAATGCTTTCAATTATATACTTTATTATTTTATGTCATTAAGAAAGAAAAAATCCCCCAATTAAAATATAACACAAAGCTTTCTCATCATTTACAATCTTTATTTTATACTCATTGAAAATCTAGTTGAAACTTAGATTTTTTTAAAACTTTTTACTGTAGTAACATATATACAACTAAAAATTTTGCATTTTAACCACTTTCAATTGCATATTTCATCAGTATTAATTACATTCAAGATATTGTGCTACCATCACCAACACCCATTACCCAAACCTTTTCATCACCTCAAACAGAAACTCTGCACCCATTAAGCAATAACTCCCCATTCCCCACACATCCCTCACCCCGCACCCAACCCTGGCCCTTATAACCTGTCTGCACAACAGGTTATAATCTACTGTCTGTCTGATAGTAGATAGTAGATGAATTTCCTTTTTCTAGTGATTCCATGTAAGTGAGATCATACAGTATTTGTCTGGGTCAGTACACTCAACATGATGTCTTCAAGGTTCTTTCAGGTTTTGGCATGTATCAGACTTCATTCCTTTTATGGCTGAATAATAAAATGTATTATTGTATGTATATATCACATTTGATTTACCCATTCATCTGTGGATGGACACTTGGGTTGCTGCTACCTTTTGGCTATTGTGAATAATGCTGCTATGAACACTGGTGTAAATATATCTGAGTCCCTACTTTCAATTCTTTTGGATATATACCAAAAAGTGGGATTCCAGGCCATATGGTAATTCTATGTTCAACTTTCTGAGGAACCACCAAACTGATTTCCACAGTGGCTGCACCATTTTACAATCCCACCAACAATGAATAAGAGTTCCAATTTCTCCACATCCTTGCCAAAACTGATTCTTTTTTCTTTTTCTTTTTTTTAAACAATAGCCAACCTAGTAGGTGTGAAATGGTATTTCTTGGTGGCTTTGATTTGCATTTCCCTGGTGACAAATGATGTTGAGCATCTTTTCATATGCTTATCAGCTATTGGTATATCTTCTTTGGAGAAATGTCTATTCAAGTCCTTTGCCCATTTTAAATATTGGGTTGTCTTTTCATTGTTGAGTTGTAGGAATTCTTTATAGATTGTGGATATTAAACCCTTATCAAATATATGGTGATAAATTATTTTCTCCCATTCTATAGATTATCTTTTCACTTTCTTGATAATGTCCTTTGGCGTACAAATTTTTTAATTTTGATGAAGTCCATTTTTTTCTTTTGTTGCCCATGCTTTTGGTGTCATATCTAAGAAATCACTACCAAACCCAGGTTTCCCCCTGTTTTCTTCTAAGAGTTTGTGGCAGTTTGGTATTGTTTATGAATTCCAAAAATAGATATTGGATTGTGTTTGTAAACTGCTCTGCCCTCTGGGCATGTTAGACTGTATTAGATTCCGAGGTTTCACTTTTACTTTGTTAAATCAAGATTAAGGCTTTTATTTGACCACGTCATTAGGGTAAGGGGTTTGAGTCCCTGCCCCGCCTCCCTTTTGGGTGTATTAATTATTCCACCAAAGGGGTGCTGATGCAAAATACCAGAAATCGGTTGGTTTTTATAAAGGGTATTTATTTGGGGTAGAAACTTATAGTTACCAGGCCATAAGCACAAGTTACTTCCCTCACGAAAGTCTGTTGCCATGTGTTTGAGCAAGATGGCTGTAGATATCTGCAAGGGTTCAGCCTTCCTCTTCCTCTTAAGGCTCTGTGGTCCCAGCTTCTTTCAATATCAGCTGTAGGCTGGGACAAGTCTCAGACACCACTCTCCTGGGGCTCATTTCTCTCTGGGCTCAGCTGCTTTGCTCTTTCCCGTGTGTTTACTTCCCCGGCTCCATCTCAAAACTCCTACCTCCCTTCTTTGTGGTGTGGTTTCTCTGTGAGTGCCCTTGGTAGGCGGGGACTCAACATCCTACTGATGAGGCCCAATCAAAGCCTTAATAACAGACCAGTGTTAAAAACATAATCCAATATCTATTTTTGGAATTCATAAACAATATCAAACTGCCACAGTGGGCTATATAAATGGATGCTCAATCAAAGAAAGGGAAGTAAATACATGGAGAAGGAGAACACAGAGTTGTTTTGGATGCTGGAGCCCCGGGGAGAGAGCTGAGTGGTTTGCCTGACAGTTTTCAGCTGAAGAGACCAGAGCCCTGAACAGCTGAGAAAGCCCAGAAAGAAACAAGCCCCGGAAAGATGAGCCTTATGCCAGCCTACAGCCAAGAAGGGAAGAAGCTGGGACCACAGAGCCTGAGGAGGAAGAGGAAGGCTGAACCCTCGCAGAGACCAGCAGCCATCTTGCTCCAACAGGTGGCAACAGACTTTGGTGAGGGAAGTAACTTACTCTTTATGGCCTGGTAACTGTAAGTTTCTACCCCACATAAATACCCTTTATAAAAGCCAACAGATTTCTGGTATTTTGCATCAGCACCCCTTTGGTTGACTAATACAGAGTTTTATAGTTTTAGGTCTTAGGTTTTGATTCAAAATCCATTTAAAGTTAATTTTTATATATGGTATGAGGTAGGGGTCCGGTATTATTCTTTTGCATGTGGATATCCATTTTTCCCAGCACAATTTGTTGAAGAGACTCTTCTTTCTCCAATTTATATATTTAGCACCCTTGTCAAAAATCAGTCGGCCATAGATGTATGGGTTGTTTTTTTTTAAAGATTTATTTATTTATTTATTTATTCCCCCCTTGCTGCTTGTGCTTGCTGTGTCCATTCGCTGTGTGTCTTCTCCATGTCTGCTTATCTTCCCCTTGCTCTGAGGTCCCACTGCATCAGCCCCTCGCACCGCACGGGCCGGCCTGCCCTCACAAGGAGGCCCCGGGAAGCGAACCCGGGGCCTCACACATGGTAAACGGGGGCTCTACTGGTTGAGCCACACCCGCTCCCTGTTGTCAGGGCTTGCTGCATCAGCCCACTAGGCTGCGCGGGCTGGCCTGCCCTGGGTTCGCTTCCCGGGGCCTCCCATATGGTAAATGGGGGCTCTATCGACTGAGCCACTCCCGCTTCCCTGAATTTATTTTTGACATAGATTTTTAATTCAATATCATACTTGTGCATACATTCAAAGGAAAATATACATGAAATAAATTAGCTAAGACATTGTGTTCATTTCCCAGGGCTGCTGTAACAAAGTACCAGAAACTAGGTGGCTTAAAACAACGGAAATAAATTGTCTCCCAGTTCTGGAGGCTAGAGATCTGAAATCAAGGTGTCAGCAGGGCCGTCCTCCCTCTGAAGTCTGCAAGGGTGAATCCTTCTTGCCTCTTCTGGATTCCCGTTTTTATGGGCAATCCTTGGCATTCCTTGGCTTGTAGCTGCATCACTCCAATCTCTGCCTCCATCTCCACATGGCCCTCTACTCTCTCATGTCTGCCTGTGTCTCTTCTCTCTTCTTATTAAAGGTTCACCCTACCCCAGTATGACCTCATCTTAATTAATTCTATCTGCAAAGACCTGATTTCCAAATAAAGTCACATTCACAGGTAGTGGGGTTAGGCCTTGACCAGATCTTTTTAGGGGTACACAGTTAGACCCATACCAGATACATCTAACCTTCTCAATCAGTGTCTTCCCTTCTGAATCACGTTCAGACTCAGAGTCATCAATACTTCATGCTGCTAACATCCATCCTACAAGTTTTGATGCACATCCAGCAGGCAATGACGCCTGGCCAACAGCAATTGTAAGATGCACACCAATTTTAGAGATCACAAAGTGCAGATTTAAGGAGTGTGCCTTAGAACAACGAAAGAAGGCAAGTATGCAGCAGCCAGGGCAAACAAGGAAGTTTCCCACGTTACCATGGAAAGTTCTAATTCATATTGCTAAGAAAAAAATAGTGGGTTGCAAAAAGTATACATTGTATGAGTTCATTTATGGAGAAGCAAAACAAACCTCTAAATTTCTGAAATTTGTCTACCCAAAAGACATTCACAAACCCCTTTTACTCCGCCTTTCTATACTTTAGATACTGGAAAGGTAAATTACTCAACTTCCCAGACTCCCCTGTGATGGAGGGGTCAGGTGATACAGGAAGTCTAGAAAGATGTTCCTGTAGGTTTCCTCTCCTGAATAAAAACGTAAAACCTCACAAGATGACTTTCACCCTTTCCTGTCTGGTACATGGACACAATTCCTAGAGAAGCTCTAGTCACATTGTGGTCAGAATGATAAAAACCAAATGCTGGTGATGGTGAAGCTGAAAGAAAGAGCTTGAGCTCCTGATGACTTCACAGAGCTATCATTTAACAGTCCTAACTGATACAAGTCATACATGTGCATAGACAGAGTAAAAATGCCTGAAAAATGAACACTAAACGGATAAAACAGGATACTCTGTAGGTGGGAGTAGGATTGAGAAGGGCTGTTGGGAAACTATTACTTTTTAAAAAACTTTTTAAATTAAAAAAAGCATTCCATATTAACCTATAGGGAATATATGATGTCAGACATGGAGAGTGGCTAGCTGTGAAGAAAAAAGCTTACTGTGGGGCATTATCTTGACCTAAGGTATTTTTTTTTTCAAAGAACTTAAGTCCAGAAAAGACAAATAGTTGTTTCCACTGAAATATCATTTTAATGTCCATTCAAAAGGGTTAATTTGGCTTTATTCATTTATTCTTAGAGTGCAGACAACCGCATCATGAACAGCGCTTCCTTTCCTAAACGCTCACAAATAATCTTTGGTAAAATAAATCCTAGGCTTATACTGGTACTCAATAAAAGTCAAGATTACCAGATTGCATTTTTCAAAAGCTACCTTTTACTCCTTTTTAAAATCAGGCCATCTTCCAGTGTGGCATTTTCTGTTACTTCTTGTGTCCTCTGATGTTTTTCAAGGCTAACCAGCATAATAGTTGCGTATAATAGATCCTGGCACAAAAAAACACATGATGATGATGATGATTAAATTAATAATGATGATAATAGCGTTTACCATTTACCGGGCATTTCCTACGTTCCAGACACTGTGCTAAGCACTTGACACACATCGTCTCATTTAAACCTCAAAAAATCCCTGCGAGATAGCAACAGTCCTATCAGCAGCTCCATTTTACAGAGGCAGGCAGTGAAGCGTGGCCAGGGTAACCTGCCCGGAGTCGCACAGA
Organism: Cabassous unicinctus; assembly: GCA_029593785.1. Classification (NCBI taxonomy): domain Eukaryota; kingdom Metazoa; phylum Chordata; class Mammalia; order Cingulata; family Chlamyphoridae; genus Cabassous; species Cabassous unicinctus. Next base: position 34,380 of record JAQZBX010014276.1, read on the forward strand.
TCGTCACAGTCAGAACAGGAATTGGAAGGAGTCTGCCTAACTCCAAAGCACGAATTCTGGACCATTAAGCCTGACTGAAAGAGAACAAAAGCAACAGACACGTGACGGGAGCGGTGGCCAGCGCATCCGGTGTAAACTCAGAGCAGCTCCAGAGGGAGCCTCCCAGGGCCTCCCAACACCTGCACCACCCGGCGGAGCCAGAGCCAATTCCAGTCTCGATCCTCTCCGGATTTTCTCTGTCACCGCAGCCTTTGCTCCTCAGGCCCCTCCTCCCCTCCAGCCGCTAGCCCCTGCTGCGCAAGCGCACTGTGGCCCTGAACCCGGCCACCTTTCCGCGCGCGCGCGAGCCCAGGGAGCGCGCGGAGCGGGGCCGCGCCCGGCGGTAGGCGGGGCCTCGGTGGAGGCTGCTGAGCTGCTGGGGCCTTGGGTTTGCGGGGTCGGGAATTCTCAGGTGGAAGGATCCTCGAGAAGTTTCAGTTGGACTAGCGCTTCATCCACCCATCCGTTTATTCCAGAAATGTGTATTCGAGACTGCTGTGTGCGGGCGCCCGCCTGGCATGAGAACTCTTCCCTGGGCTCCCGCACTTGTAGGGTGGAGGATGGGCACGCAAAGAGTTGTTGCATTGCACTGAGCTAGAGCCTGGGGCTGTGGCGGGGGCCGCTGGGAGGGGTGTTCCCTGGAACCTCTCCCCCCATCCTGGCAGGAGAATATTTGATGCAGTGGGAGGACGAGGGCCTACGTAAGGGCCCACGCCTGTCCTCCCTGGGAAACAGCACCCAGGTGGTCTCTAGGTCTGCATTCCATTCTTCTCTATTCAGACCCCTGCCCCATTTGTCTCAGCATCGTGTAACTGCCTGGTATGGTGTCAGGATCCAGGAGGGCGGACCTGGGTGGATCTTTCTCACGGTTGAATCCCCATCTCGGAACACAGTCTGGGCCAGAGTAGGAGCTAAACATGATAAATGAATGAGCAGCTACTCTGTACACTGGGTTAAGTGGTGCGTAGTATAAAGAGATGAGCGGGCTCAGCCCTACTTTCTAAGAGTTTACACTCTAGTGGGGTTGAAACTCTCCTCTATAATAAAAGGAGAGGAAAGGGGGCGCTCAACGGAAGGGCAAAGAGGGATGGATCTGCAGAAGGCAGATAGTGCTCATGCGGATCCAAAGTAAGGTGAAAATGATAGGCCCAAAGTATTAGGAGTATTGGAGAAAGTGAGGGACCTCCCTCAAGAGGTCCACAGTCTACAACAGCCACAAAAAGTTCAAAATACTGGAACAGTAGGCTGTGCTGTTACCTAGGAAAAGTATCAAGAAAAGAAAGAAAAAGGAAAGATAATAATTTTGTTTTGCTCCTTTGTATTTTTGTGCCAAATTATTTTTATTCAATTCTGTTTTCTCAAGCATTGACTACTTTCTGGCATCTGCAGCAACTTGGGCCATTTTTGCATAAATTCCTTTTTCCTTAATGCCTACTTTATGTTGCCCCTCTGCCCTCCCTCCCAGTTCCTTTTCCCCATACCTGCCACACCACCACCTAATAACTGGTTAACAAATGCTAAACTGTAGATATGGTTTCTGCTCGCATTTTTCAGCTTCTCAATCATCTTCTTTTATTTCTGAAACATATGGTGTTCAATTCATAAAGACAGCCAAACTTTTTTTTTACTTTATGTTTTAGTAAAAGCTGCTGGGAGCAACGTACCAGAAATGGATCGGCTTTTACAATGGGACATATTAATTAATAAGCTTACAGTTCTGAGGCTGAGAAAAATGCCCAAATCAAGGCATCAGGTGAAGCTCTTCCTGTAGGTTGGTTGCTGGCGATCCTCTACTCCTAGCACATGGCAGAGCACAATAGGGGCTCTGCAGGTTCCTGCAGCAAGATACCTAGGCACTAGAGTTCCCTCCTCCCACCTTCTATATCCAACTATCACCAAGTCTTGTCAAATTTATCTCTGCCAAATTTCTCCGGCTTGTCTGTGTCCCACTATCCCCACCCACCACCTTACTACCAGTGAGCCTGGATTGCTGCTCTGCCCACCTCCATTTCACTTTTGTCTCCTTTCAACTACTCTCCAGAGCAGAGTGATTTTCTTAATACACAAATCTAATCTGTCATTTGATGACTCTCTAAGTTTCTCGGTGCTAAAACAAATACCATAGAATAGGTTGGTTTAAACAATGGGAATTTATTGGCTCACGGTTTTGAGGATAGAAGTCCAAAATTGAGGAGTCAGCAAGGTGATGCCCTCTCCTCCCCCTCTGCCCATCAAAAATTGTGGCATTTAGGGGCTGGCTGCCCACGATCCTTGGTTTCTCGGCTCTTCTGTCACATGGCAATGTGCCGGGCGATGTCTTCTCCTTTCTCTTTCAGGTTCTGTTGAGCTCGGGTTTCTTCCAGTGACTTTCTCTTCTGAATTTCACTGGGCTTATAAAGGACTCCAGTAATCTGGATTAAAGCCCAAACTGATTCACTTGGGCCACACCTTAACTGAAATAACATCTTGAAGAGATCCTATTTACAATGGGTCCCCACCCACCAGAATGCCGACCAAGACCAAGTCCAAACTGGGATACGTGATTAATCTACCACAATGCCTAACACCCATCAATGGCTTACCTTTGTTTTGTTTTAATTTTTTCATGCAAATAACCAATTAAGTAATTAATGAATTTATTTTTTTTTTTTTATTCCCCCCCCTTGCCGCTTGTGCTCGCTGTCTGCTCTTTGTGTCCACTCGCTGCATGTTTTTCTGTGTCTGCTTGTCTCCCTTTGTTGCGTCATCTTGCTGCACCAGCTCTCCATGTGGGCGCGGGCCAGCCAGTTTGCCTTCACCAGGAGGTCCCGGGAACCAAACCCAGGGCCTCCCATTTGGTAGACGGGAGCCCAATCACCTGAGCCACATCTGCTTCCCTTTCCTTTGTTTTAAGAATAAAGATGAAACTTCTTAATAGGACTTATAATGTGACCCTGCCAAATCGTCACTCTCTTTTACTCTGTTATTTCCTTTCTCTTTCTGATTCTCCCACTGGCCTTTTTGTTTTTTTGTTTGTTTGATTGTTTGTTTGTTTGTTTCCAGTTCCTTAAACATTCCCTCCTGCCTCAGGGCCTTTGGACATGCGACCAGTGCCTAACATTTACCCATCCTTTAGACCTCAGATTCACCACCAGTTCCTCAGAGAACCCTTCTCAGACTCCCAGACCAGATCATTCCAAGGACAAATTCTGGCAAATACACATGATTAAGGCCAGACAGTGCATGTGTTGAGAATTTTCCATCTGTTCCTGCAGGTGCACTCTTCACCCATCTCTAACATGCTTGTGCCCAAGGCAGCTGACCCGTGTGGCCTGGACCAGCCACTCCCTGGTCCTCAGGCTTCTGCCTAGGTTTGGCCAGTGGGAGAGGACAGGCAGGAGTTCTGAGGAAGGGAGGGACGGGGACCAGGTGTTGATCAACTGCTCCCTTCTGCGGGGTTGCTGCCGCTGCCTGACCCCTCAACAAAGCTCTGTGGGCAGCTGTAGGAACAGAGGTCTGCCTTTGTCCCTAGGTTCCATTCTGCTTATTACTTACTGGTTCCCTAAACCCTGCCCACCCCCTGGTAGAGCGCCCTTTACTAAGCTCTCCTCAAATTACCCTCTTGAAGTGAGCCATCTGTTTTCTCCAGGGACTCGGATTGATCATTGCCCCAGGGGAGTTTTCATGAGACTGAAATTTATATCGCTGGTGTAAAAAATTGGCCTTATGGCCAACGATAAGGGATTATCAAATATGTTAGATTTACAAAATGAAATGTTTTGTGGTTATTGAAAAATCATGTTTTTGAAAAAAAGAAACAGGATACCAAGATACATCCAATTTGGTCTCAATTTTATTACAACAAAACAAAACAAATTAAAATGTGTATGTGTGTGTGTGCAGGAAACCTCAATGGATATGCTAAAAAATTCTTAATAGTCACTTTCTGGGTGATGGATTATTGTTTATAATGATTTTCTGTATTTTCCTGGTTTTCTGCAATAATGCTACATTATTATTATAATGATATTTGTAAATGTTATTTTAAAACTTTTTTATTTGGTTCAATTATGCAAGTTATAAAATTCATTCATTAAAGTGTAAGTTAAGACAATGAATATATTATCTAGGACATTACTTAACACTTAATATGTTAATAATAATTTATTTTGACAAATTAATGTTTTATATACTGCTCTGCCTTACTAAACCAAATCCAGAGGACACAAATTAGCCATTTCTGGAGGACTGGGGAATATTAATTATTACATTGTTCTTTAATAGAATGATGCTCTGAACTCATGTATTCCAATTGTATCATTTAACATAAAAGAAACTCTGTGAAATGAAATCATCCCCAGAGAGGGTAAGCGGCTTCTCTGAAGTCATCTGCAACTGCTCAGTGCCCTCAGCTCACCTTTCCTCTCTAAAGGCATCCTCCACGAGCTCCTCCCTTCCCTCTGCAGAAATCCTTTTCCTGTATTTCTTACTGCCCACAACTTAGTTAATTCTATCACAGGTTTTT
>JAQZBX010014277.1:0-38834 GCA_029593785.1 Cabassous unicinctus
TACCCTTTATATATGCCAACAGATTTCTGGTACATTACATCAGCACACCTTTGGCTGACTAATACAGAATTTAGTAGCAGAGAGTGGGGTCATGCTTTTGCAATTACCAAAATTCTGGAATGGTTTTATAAATGGGTAATGGGTATTTTTCAGAGGAATTGTGAGATGCTTGGTGGAAAAGACCTACAGTGCTTTGAACAAACTGTTGATAATAATATAGCCTCTGAAGAGACTTTTTATGAAGCCTTAGAAGTAAATGATGAAACATTGGAAACTGGAGGAAAGACAATCCATGTTTTAGAGTCACAGAGAACTTAGCAACATTAACTCCTGGTGTTTTATGGATGGTGAATTTGAAAATGGCAAGCCTGGGCATTTAGCTGAAGAACTTTCCAAAGTAAACTCGGAGAATGCAGCTTGGCATCTCCTTGCAGCTTGTAGCAAAATGCTAGATGAGAGAGATTAGCTGAGGGATGAACTGTTTAGCACAATGAAACCAGAAACTGATTCTGGAAATTCCAAGCCTCTGGAAATCAAGCTCCCAGATGATAGTGCCCCATTTGAGGACTTAAATAAATTTGGAACTTGTAAATCGGATTGAAGATGCAGTTATCTAGGAAAGACTTGTGGAAAGTCTTGCTGTCTGATGGCTTGGACCCCTGCTTCTTGCATGCTAAACGAACAAGCTTTTTGAGAGAGCTGTATGGACAAAACCACTGTCAACTTGGACTAAAAGGGAAATGGAAAGGAGAGATTGAGGGAGAAACAGCTTTAAGAGGAAAACCATGGAAGCTGAGATCTGAAAATTAAGACATCACCTTGGGCCAAGAAAGGAATGTCACCCATGTGTACAAAGAATGTGAGTTTGCCCTGACAGTTGAAGAGGGTGGATGTTCCCTCCCGATGTTCAGGGAGAGTTTTGCTGCCCCAGGGTACACAGAGGGTGAAGCACACTCTAAGGATTAGGGAGGTTAAGGTCACCATCCCATAGGTCTGAAAGGGGTGGACCTGTACCCCATGGATTAGGGAAGGCCAGGTGGTCAACTCATGGCTCTGAGAGAGTTGAGCCTGTACATCAAAGGTTAGGGATGATGTTGTCTTCAGTACACTGTACTAGGGGGCTTAAGACAATTACCCAAAGGTTGGGTAAAGTGTGGCAATCACCCCACTGCTCTTGGAGGGTGAGGTCTAGAGCTTGGTTACCACCCAGATGCTTGATGAAGGTGGAACCAAGGAAATGGCCATTGGGCAAGCCTGTGGAAAGGGTAGGTCTTTATGAGGCCCCAAGGAGAAGAAACCGTTGTCTTAAGAATGACTCTCCGACTTTGACATCTAATGAAGTATGTCCTGCAAGTTTACTGAACTGTAGAGGAATCATGACTCATGTTTCCCTCCCAATTTTTTCTTATTGTAATTAAAATGTTTATTCTTTGTCCATTTGTGTATTGGAAGTAGATACATTGTTTTATAAGCTTAAGAGGCCTACAGCAGATGGGACTTTGCCCCAAGACAAACTGTATTTCTTTAAACTGATTATGATATGATTTTATACTTAGTTTTCTTACTGAAATAAGGTTTTTTGAATATTGTAACATCTCTTTGGAATTCAGAGGGTGGAGTGTGGCAGTTTGAATTCCAAATTTAGATATTGGATTGTTTGTTTATGAATTCCAAAAATAGATATTGGATTATGTTTGTAAACTGGTTTGTCCCTCCAGGCGTATTAGATTATATTGGATTCAGAGGTTTCACTTTTAATTGATTAAATAATGATTAAGGCTGTATTAGTCAGCCAAGGGGTGCTAATGTGAAATACCAAAAATGGGTTGGTCTTTATAAAGGGTGTTTATTTGGGGTAGAAGTCCACAGTTACCAGGCTGTAAAACCTAAGTTTCTTCCCTCACCAAAGTCCATTGTCACATGTTGGAGCAAGACAGCTGCTGACATTTGCCCAGGGTTCAGGCTTCTTGAGTTCCTCTCTTCCCGGGGCTACGTTTCTCTCCGGGCTTAGCTCCTGTTTCCTCCACAAGGTCAGCTGTAGGCGATCAGGAGAACGGCTCGCTTCTCTTCTCCTGGGGCCTCTTTCCAACATCAAAGCTGCTTCTCAAAGACTGCTTCCACTCTGTTCTTTGCCTTGCCTTTTATATTTGATTCCTCACCCACCAAGGGGTGGGGCTCAACACCCTAATCATAACCTAATCATGCCCAGATTAACAGATCAGTTTACAAACATGATCCAATTATATTTTTGGAATTCATAATTACATCAAATTGGCCAACGGTTACAAAGGCTTTGATTGCAACATGTCAGTAGGACGTTGCATCCCTGTCCCCTTGTTGGGTGGGGACTAAGAGAAACCACACTGCAGAAAAGAGAGAAGGTGTTTTGAACTGGAGCCAAGGGAGTAAGCACACAGAGGAACAGAGCAGCTGAACCTGGAGAGAGACAGAGCCAGTCACCTGATAGTCTACATCTGGCATTGTGGAGAGAGCAGGGCAGCTGAGCCTGGAGAGAAATAAGCCCCAGGAAGAGGGGAACCCAGGAAGCTTGAACTCTTTTTTTTTAAGATTTATTTGTTTATTTATTTATCCCCCCTCTTGCTGCTTGTGCTTGCTGTGTCCATTCGCTGTGTGTTTTCTCCGTGTCTGCTTATCTCCCCCTTGCTGTGAGGTCCCGCTGCATCAGCCCACTGTGCCGCGTGGGCTGGCCTGCCCTCACAAGGAGGCCCCGGGAAGCGAACCCGGGGCCTCACACGTGGTAAACAGGAGCTCTATTGATTGAGCCACACCCGCTTCCCAAGCTTGAACTCTTGGCAGATGTTGGTAGCCATCTTTATCCAACATGTGACAACAGAATTTGGTGAGGGAAGTAACTTGTGCTTTCTGGCCTGGTAACTATAAGCTTCTACCCCAAATAAATATCTTTTATAAAAGCCAACAGATTTCTGGTATTTTGCATCAGCCACCCTTTGGCTGACTAATACCGTAACTATGAAATTTATTTGGAAGGGCAAGAGGCCCCAAATGGCCAAAGACATATTGAAAAAGAAAAATGAAATCAAAGGAATCACACTACTTGACTTTAAAACATACTACAAAGCTACAGTTTTCAAAACTGAGTGGCATTGGCACAAGGATAGACATACCAACCAATGGAACTGAATTGAGAGTTCTGCTATAGATCCTCACATATACAGTCAACTGATCTTCAACAAGGCCACCAAGCCCATTCAACTGGGAGAGAATTGCCTCTTCAACAGATCGTGCTTGGAGAACTGGATATCCATATCCAAAAGAATGCGAGAGGAACACCAACTCACACCTTATATCAAAATTAACTCAAGATAGATCAGAGATCTCTATTTAAGAGCCAAGACCATAAAAATCTTGGAAGATAATGTAGGGAAGCATCTACAAGATCTTGTATTAAGAAATCATTTCATGAACTTTACCCTGAAAGCACGAACAACGAAAGAAAAAATAGATAAATAGGACCTCCTCAAAATTAAAAACTTTTGCACCTCAAAGGAGTTTGTCAAGAAAGTGAAAAGGCAACCTACTCAATGGGAGAAAATATTTGGTAGCCATATGTCTGGTAGGGGTCTAATATCCAACATATATAAAGAAATCCTACACTTCTAAAATAAAGACAAACAACACTTTGAAAAAAAAATGGGCTGGTGATTTGAATAGACACGTCTCCAAAGAAGAAATACAAATGGCTGAAAAGCACATGAAAAAATGCTCAACGTCACTAGCTATTAGGGAAATGCAAATCAAAACTACAATGAGATATCATCTTACACCCATTAGACTGGCGGCTATTAAAAAAACAGAGGACTACAAGTGTTGGAGAGGGAACACTGCTGGTGGGAATGCAGGATGGTGCAGCCATTGTAGAGGACAATTCTGCAGTTCTTCAGGAAGCTAACTATAGAACTGCCATATGATCCAGCAATACCACTGCTGGATATATATCCAAAAGAATTGAAAGCAAGGACACGAAAAGATTTATGCACACCAATGTTCACAGAGGCATTATTCACTATTGCCAAAAGTTGGAATCAACCCAAATGTCCATCAACAGATGAATCGATAAACAAGTTGTTGTATATACATACAATGGAATATCACTCAGCTGTAGGAAGGAATGCAGTATTTACAGATTGGACAACATGGATGAATCTTCAAGACCTTATGTTGAGTGAAGCAAGCCAGGAACTAAAGGGCAAATATTACATGACCTCACTGATATGTGTTAAGCAAATTTAGCAGACACACAGAGCTACAGTCTGGAAGACAGGTTTACAAGAGATAGAAAGGGAGAAGATGGTTATGAGCCAATGCCTATATTGACAAAATCTATGATAAGTTGGAAGTGTGTAGTTGTGTAGCGGAGAAGCATGACAGTGGTGCAGTGAATTATTGGGGTGGGTGGTGCTGGTTTGTCAGGGGGGATAGGGTGGGGAGGGTGGGTTGGATTGTCCATGGAACTGGGAGAGGAGTTGGGGATAGAGCAGGTAAAGACTGGGGATTTGCAGATATGTAGTTGAAACCACAATGTTGGGAATGTTTTTTTGGCAAAATGGCAGGAGAAGGTTACTAGTTTAGGGTGTTGGATGTGGGGGGCATTAGGGGCAACACGCAGGCTTCTAGGGAGTATGTGATTGTTCATTTTGTCATACTGTGCTGTATCAGTGGGTGGAGACCTACATAATGAGTGGGAAGGTGCTGGGCTCCCATCCTGGGGAGTCCTACTGCCTTCTCAGATAGAGGTGCAGGAGTCTCTTGAGAGCACAGGCAGTGCTTAAAAGGGGGAGGACAGGCCAGTATGTCAAGCCTTCAATGTTGTTGCAAGTAACTATGAATCTTATTCTTCAAGGACTGAAGCCTGGTGGTTGCCATGGGCCCCAAGAGGAGGGGAGGGATGAATAGAATAGATGGATTATGGGGCATTTGGGGGCAATATAAGTGTTCTACATGATCTTGTAATGATGGATACAGACCATGTTAAATTTCATCAAAATTTATAAAAGTATATGGTCTAAAAGGTAAACCATAATATAAACCATTGACCATGGTTGGTAGCTATGTTTCAATATTTGTACATCAATCGTAACAAATGCACCATCCATATATAAAATGTTATTAATAGGGGAAAGGGGGAAAGGAGGAGGATGTTGGGTATATGGGAATCCCCTATATTCTGTATGTGACTTTTCTGTAACCTAAAACTTCTTTGAAGACAAAATGAAAGAAGTAAGACACTGGGGAAATAAACAGAAGAATATATCATGGTACATACGAGACAACAGATCTTATTGTCTTGAAAGACAATGTCAAAAATTTAAAAAAAAATACTTTCCCATTATTTTTTATTATTCTAAATTGTTTTTATTTTTTATTTTTTAAAACTTTTAATATTTTATTTCTTCTTTTTAAAACTATCATTATTATTTCATTTTCTTATTGTATTTGGTTATTTTGTTTACTTCATTTTTAAAGAAGTTTTTGATCACAGAATGGTTACAACTATGACAGGGGAGGATCATTGGTGTGGAGTGTCAATAATGGGGGTTACAGGTAAGGAGGTTCACCTGGGACATACACATAAGGCATATAAATGTGTTCAAGTGTTCATGGGGCATTTTCATGGTGGGTAGAGTGTCACACAATAACTGAAACAATATCAAATTCCCATCCTAGGGAGCTCTGACACATTCTCTAATGGAACAGCAAGAATCTCCCAATTACAAGGGCAATGACTAGTGAAGGAGGATGGTCCATTGACAGGCCCTTGAAACTGATGACTGTACTTATGAACCTTTACTTTTAAAATGGAAACTTAGCCTAGTATTATAAGGTGCCTAAGAGTTACCTCCTGAGAACCTCCTTGTTGCTCAAATGTGGCCTCTCTCTAAGCCGAACTCAGCATATAAATGCATTACCTTCCCCCCAGGGTGGGACATGACTCCCAGGGATGAGAGTCCCTGGCACCGAGGAATCACTACCAAGCACCAACTAGCAATGCAACTGGAGAAAGTTCTTGACCGAAAGGGGGAAAAGGTAAAGATGAGTTTATATGGCTAAGAGACTTCAAAATGAGTCAGGAGGTCAGTCCAGAGGTTACACTTATGCATGTCTCAGCAGGATCTCATTGACTGCCAAAGTAAATACTACTTCAAACAGCAGGGCTCCTGAGGGCTCTGGAGACATCCAGACACTATACTCAGGACAGATAGCTCAGGAGTTTGGTGCATTGCCAGCATGCCCTACTTTGGAATTTATGCTCCCCAGTGTGACAGAGTTGGGCTCAGTTATGGTTTCCCTACACATGGCTCTTCTGACCCTTCTATTTGAACCTATAATTAGGATTAGAGTTGATAGGTATATGTCCAAGAGACTTAAATCTTCAGGATGTCCATCTGCCAGCTGGGCCCTGAATCACAACAGAGTTGCAACACCTACTTTCTAGTTCATTAGATTCACCCAGGTCAACTAATAAGGAGATTAAGAAGGACAATGACCATCCCAAGGAACCAAGAGAATCTACAACTGCAAGCAAGAGAGTCCTATCCATCTGCCCTGTGAAATTGAAGCCCCCTCTCAATTAGTGGTGGAATGGGCATCACCATCCCAGAATCCTCAGGATTGGTGAATCTACTATGGTCCAAAGTAGACTTACTGGTATTCTACTATAGATTTATTGGCATTCCAGCAATGGAATAATTTATATCATTGATGTGGAGGCAGTGGCCACTGGAGGTTCTGAGGGCAGGGAAAGGGAAAACAGGTGTAATATGGGGCATTTTCAGGACTTGAGAATTGTCCTGAATGACATTGCAATGACAGATACAGGCCATTACATTTCTTGCCATTACCTACAAAATTGTGCAGGAGAGAGAGTAAGCTACAATGTAAAGTATAATCCACACTTAGTGGCAATGCTCCAAAATGTGTTCATCAATTGCAATGAATGTACCAAAATAATGAAGGATGTTGTTAATTTGGGAAAATGTGGGTGGTGTAGGGAGCAGGGCATATGGGAATCCCCTATATTTTTTATGTAACATTTATGTAAGCTAAGTATTTAAAAAATAAAATAAAATAAAAAGTGTTAAGAAAAACAATTGTTTCTGTAATCTTTTGTTTTACCTTTGCTTTTATCTTGGAACTCATTTTTAACTAGAAGACCTGCATGTAAATCTGTTCTACTGCTGGTTTAATGGTATACTTTATGACTTTATAGACTGTAGAGTCACTTTTTGTTACTATTCAAAGAATGGTGCTTACTCAACTCTAATCCCCACTCTTGACACTGTTTAGAATTGTCGGCAAGCAGGTACAATGTTCATTGATTTATTGATTATTGATTTTGACACATTATATTGAGCACATACTATTGCTGGGGCAGAGCAGTGACAATGAGAGACAGTCCCTGCCTCAAGGAGCTCTAAATCTAGTTATCTATTCTATTCTATTCTATTCTATTCTATTCTTTTCTATTCTATTCTATTCTATTCTGTTCTGTTCTGTTCTGTTCTGTTCTGTTCTGTTCTGTTCTGTTCTGTTCTGTTCTGTTCCGTTCCATTCCGTTCTGTTCCGTTCCATTCCATTCCCATATCTATTCTATGAATTTACATTTTTAAATATCTAAAACTTTAAACATTTTATACTTTTGAAGCACAGTGTTTTGTTCCAAAAATGCTTGAAACCTGCAAGATGCAAGGCCCTGCAGATGGAATTAGTTGCAATGGATGCATGAGGAGTTGTGCAATATTGCCTGCAGAGGTGATCAGCTACTGGGAGACTAGGCCATCCGAAAAGAGGGTGGTGATAATTGTCAACAGCCCCAAATTAGAAATTCATTTGTATTTATTTCTGGAATGCAGACAGAAGTTTTTTTTATCTTATTTTATTTTTAAGGCAGCTGCTTTTCATTAGAGACATATGCCTTGATTCATTGACTTCTTAATAATATTTTGATTTGGCTATATGTATTCATTCCAGAAGCCCACATTAAGCATCAGGAAAATCTGCTTAAAAACTCAGAGTATGCAATTTTGCTTTCTTTTAGAAGGAGCTCCATGATAGATCTTTGGACTCTCTTTCATCATATATGTGAATGATAGGGCTGTATGTTAGACTGATTAGTCAGTGCCTGCCATGCCCTCTGCCCCTCTTAAGTGAAACTCCTTTGCTCATAGCTTAGAGGGGTGCTCTAGTGACACCATGTGACCCCATCATCTTCCCCATCCTAATCTAGAGACTGGCCAATGACCTATGATATGTCCTAGTGCAATGATAATTAGACTTTTTCTTTTTCTCTTGTGGATCAGATTTGGAAATGCCAAGAGAAGTAAGAAGCATATCAGAAGACATACAGAGAATTCATGATGTGTGGTTATAGTCCTAAGTCAGGGTCAAGCTGGGGTTAGAAGAAAAACAAACTACTAGAAGGAAAACAAAAAAGAAAATGTATGAAGGTGAGAATTGTTGATGGGACAGAAAAAGAAGCAGAGATATTAGTGGCATGTCACAATGGGATGGCCATAAAGTATGGAAACAGATATTTTTAATCATGCAATGAATTACAATATCAATAAACCCTGTAGTATGTGTTTGATCATATTTACAAATATGGTGACCAGCCCAAAGACTGGAGATTCTGTAATATGGATCCCGCTCTAGTTATTTGACGTTTCCTGGATTTCTGCACATTTGAATTCATATATTTGGGATGACTAAAGTGAGTCTCCTTTTCCTTGCAGGCAGAAGATCCTAACTGATCCAAACTGCTTGAGGGTGGAGCATATTTCCTAACATGGGTTTATGTTCTTTCTTTGGATTTTCCTTACTCTTACCTTTCTTATGGTCTGTGAAATATGTTTTCTCTTGGAATTTATAAAAACTTATTTTCTACATAAATACTTCTACCGCATTATAAACTATGGTGTTTGATCTAAACCATCAGTTTGTACTTGTAGCATAGAAAACAAACCATTCAGTTTACTTGTGTTAAATTTAATAATAAGTATATTGCCATGCTTGCCAAAACTTCCATTAAAGACATATGCCTTGACTCATTGATTCCAATAATACAGAAAAGCCCTACTTCCCAGCAGCTGGATGTTAATGTTGATTTTGGAGAGAGAAAAAGGATCCTACCCAAAATTTTATATATCTTGATAACTCTAGTAGGCCCTTAGGAGGAGGTATGAGTCTGGGATCCCTAGAGTAGCACAGGAATTGGGAGTTCTTGAAGGGGTGTAAGTTGGCACATTATGAGAGTACACACTGGCAGAATCAGTAACTGAATAAAAGTCAAAGTTGAAGTAACAAAATTGAAGAGTGGGGCATGTAGAAGAGAAGCAAAAACAAAACAAACCTCAGGCTGAGAAAGGTATAAATAAATAAACCCAAACTTTGCACTCAGTCTCTCAGTAGTCCAGCTCAGTAGCCCCTCATTATGAGAAACACTTTTTTCTGGCCCTTTGATCTGATATAAATGTATTATCATGAGATCCTTATTAGATGGCACTGAACAAAAATTCTGAATTATGCACTAACTAGCATTTTTTACTAAAGTTTCATATGAATTCCACATACAGTGGTTTTTTTGTTTTTATTTCCCTCCTTCCCCCACATTGGCCTTTGGTGAAAATCAAGGAGTTTAAGAGGAAATTATGTGAAGGCAAGCTTGAAGGGTAGGAATTGAGTGATTTGTTCAAGAAACGTAGCAGTTGTGTGGTTTCTTTGGGTACAAAGATAAAAATTATTATCCTGTAATATCAATGGACATGAATAAGAGGCATAGATGAAATATAGAGGACTTAAAAGCATTCTAGGCCTTTGATTGAGAGAAGATCAATAGACTTTGGAGGATATATATAATAAATGAGAGTAAGAAGTTGAGGACTCAAGGATCTTGTGAGATACAGTGGCCTCTTCTGCCTCCCTTTCCACAGTTTCTTCCTTCCTCCTCCTTATCAAAACTCTATCTCAAAGGGGCTAGTTTCAGTCTTGAGCTGGTCATATTAAACAATCAATAACAAATTGGAAATAAAATGATCTTCCCCTCCAAAACCTGCATCCCTTCCTGTGTTCCCTCCCTCAAGCCAAGCATTTCTCATACATTTTTTCTTTCTTTCTAATCACACACAACCCATTAGATAGCAAGCCTTTTAATCTGCCACCTTAATAATTTTCCGATCTGTCTCCTCATTCTATCTCTTTGCCCCTGCATTGGTTTATTTTTTTTTATTCTTTATTGGATTACTGTATTATCCTGCTAAATCATCTCAGGGCCTCCAATTCATTTTTTTCGTATGGTTCTTGAATGATTTTACTCAAATGTCAATTTCATCCTCTGCTTACAACCCTTCAACATCTCCTTCAACTCTTAAAAATGAAGCATGGCAGACAATAACCTACATGGCACAGGCATTGCCTACACCACCAGATATATTATGACATTTTCATATAAGCTTTTGTTATTGTCTTTCTACCCAACTATCTGCTGCTCCCTTGAAAATGCCACATTGTTTATTGTGTCCTTGATCTTTCACTTATTTCTAACTTTACCTGAAACACTTTTCTCCATTGCATCTGAATTTGTCTAATTCATGCTTATCTATTGGGACTGTGACAGTTTGAAGCTTTTGTTGTGAATCCCAGAAAAGATCATGTTCTTGGAGTTAATCCATTCCTGTGGGTGTGGGACCCTTTGATTGGATTGAATTCAGTTGGAGGCCTTGGACTGGAGGACTTCAGTGAGGCATGACCCAGGGTGGCCCTCTTGCTGGCATCAATTAGAAGCAGAAGAAACATTCAGAGAGACACAGAGAAAGACAGCTGCCAGTTTTACCCTGCCATGTTAGAGAGGACTCCAGGATCACCTACAGCCGCAGAAAAACAGAGAAACCCTGAGATGCTCAGAGAGGCCAGAGGCTGGAATCAGTGGAGAAGCCCAAAATGAGGAGATGAGGCCTGGGGAAAGAAAAACCATATGCCTGATTGCCCACAGCTGAGCTCAGGGAGGAAGTGAGCCTGGAGGAGAAGGCAGAGACCAGCCACCACTTTGCCTTGCCATTTGGTAGGAGTCCAGGTTCACCAGTAGCCAACCTTTGGTGAGACAGCATCTCTGATGATTATTTGATCTGGACATTTTCACAGCCTCAGAACTGTAGAATTTTACACTAATAAATTCCTATTATAAAAGGAATTTTTCTGGTATTTTGCATTGGCAGCCTTTAGCAAACTAAAAGAGAAATGTAACTTGGGTGATCTTTCTTTACCTCCCTGGATTGTATTAGTTTCCCTGGTTTGGAGCTTCAGGAATATGACACTTTATATAGGACCCAAAGTGTCCACTGTCCTAGTGGAGTGAAGTGAAGAAGTTGAAGTGTCATGGGTGTAGTGAAACTTCCTAAGCCTTCTTCAGTGGCTGTGGACACTAGTTGAGAGTCAAGAGGTATCATAGCGCCATCATAGTGGGATGAAGTGATCCCACAGCCAAAGGTGTTTTTTTTTTTTTTCTCTAAATCTCATTCTCAGCGTCATGACAGATGAGGAGGAGATCCACATGGGTCTGCAAAAGCTATATAAGCTAAGTCAGAAAGGGATTGCAGATGCTTCTTGGGAGCAATATCCCTTGGCAAAAGAAAACCATAAATCACCAGTTCTGACCTTAGCACTGCCTTCTGATTAGGAGAACAAAGGGCTCTACTGAGTACCAGTGGGTGCCAAAACATCTATGAGGACTCATGCCATAAAGAAGTGTAAGCCACACACTTTCCACCTCAACATCCACACATCATTTCAGGGAAAAATGTGAGGATTCTTAGATTTCATTAAACATTAAATAAAGTTGGATATTTAGTTTCTTTTTGCTGCTAAGCAATGGCCTGGTCTCAGGAGAAAGACAGTATTTGAAGAACAATCAAGAAATTATATATCCATCTACATCTGAGTGGTAGAATGACTTAAATGTTGTGACCTTTCCACAAGCCCAGTAAAGAAAAAAAAAATTAAAACACATTTTAGTTAAAGGGGACATTTTCCAGAATGTGGGCAGAAAAGTTAAAAAAAAAAATTCAAACTCCAAACAAATTTTTACCAAGTACTTTTTCTTTCCAGGGCCTATTATTCATTGTTCTTCCCTTCAATGCTTCATGCTATTGTATTTGTGATGTTTACTATCAGAGTTTGCTTCTTCAGTGAAGATATCAGAGTGCCTGTGCCTAAGCCACTTCTAGAAAGCAGCATTTTACTCTTGTCCTTTTGCTTTCCAGCCTACTTGTCCCTACCAGAAGCTCCTGGGTGCCTGGCATAAGAAAACAATCGTAATTGTCTCATTAATACTTGGTCCTGGCTGCCCTGCTAATCAGGTTAGTATTGCAGAGCCTTTGGAGGAGAAGAACAGAAACGTACTAAGAAGGAATAAATTGGACTTCAGACTACAGCTTCCAGGCAGCTGCCCAGGGACAAGAAGTTTTCCTCCTGTTAAAATTAAAAACAAAACAAAACATGTAAAACACATATAATGTAGAGTTGCGGAAAAAGCATAGTTCTATGGATCTAACTGGTCTGGACTTGGCTTCTGGAAGGCAAAGATCATATGCTTTGTCCTGACTTTATCATATTGTCTCAAATTTTTGATTGTGCCAAATATAAGTAACTAAATTCTGAAATGAGTTGTCCTTTTTACCTGTCTTCTCTGAACACACTTACTGCTTCCTAAGGGTGTTTCTGAATGAAAGTGATCTGCACTAGATATGCCCAAATGGGCTGTTGTAACTGGAGGAAAAGCCTAATCTATCAGTCATACAGAGGGTTTTCTAAATTGTTTTTTTAAGTCATTGGTCACCAGTATGATGGACACGCTTGCTGAATATTGAAGTATGGTATTTGGACATATGTGACACAGAAATTACATAATTGACTAAAATGGACAAGGGTACAGGTAATAAAACTACTGGTAACTGAGGTAAATGAGAACTCAGAGAAATAATAGTTGCAACTTTCAAATCAGAGGCAGTATTTCTGTTCACTAGGACTTAGAAATATATTCTAGAACAACTATGATTTTAAAATTGTAATAGAATTCACTTAATATAAAACCCATCATTTGAAAGTGTACATTTAAGAGGTTTGTATATATTCACTATGTTGTGCAACCATTACCATTACTTAATTCTAGAACATTTCCATCACCTAGAAAGAAACCCTATACCTACCTACTGGCAGTTGCTACAAACTCCCCTCCCATATCTTCTGGCAAACACTAACCTACTTTCTGTTTCCATGGATTTGTCTATTCTGGACATTTCATAAAATTGTAATATTGTGGCATTTTGTGTCTAGCTTTTTTAATTTAGCATAATGTTTTCAAATTCTATCATGTTGTAGCATGTATCAGAACTTCACTTCTTTTTATGGCTGAATAGTATTCCAATATATGTGTCTACCACATTTTGTTTATGCATTCTACAGCTGGTGGAAATTTTGGGTCATTTCCACTGTTTGGCTATTATGAGTAAGTTGCTATAAACAGCTAAGTACAAATTTTTGTATGAACATATGTCTATATTTCTCTCAGGTATATACCTAGAAGTGGAATTGCTAGGGCACATGGTAATCCTGTTAAACCTATGACTCTTGAAACTTAAGCTCTGTAAACTATAAAAAGCTCAAAAGGTCATCCTCTTTCTACTGGATAAATGGACATTCAATTATTAGGCAACCAATGTTGAACAGATATTTAGATCAATGGTAATTTCTCCAAATTAGTAAAGTGAATATTGATAGAGCATGATTTTATGTTCATATTTGTTGATGTGGTTCCTCTAATGTAACTGGAAGTTCTCATGAATGGGTGCAAATTTATCCCATTGTTTTTGTTATTTCTTGAATTGGCATACCTGAAGATACAAATTCCAGAAAGAGCTAATCAGAAGAAGAGTTTGTAGAACAGCGTGGTCTAGCAACTCTGAATTGTAAATCAGAATTGAACTAGAATAATGTATAGCTAGAGTCCTCTGAATTAATTAATGGGAAATAGATGGCTAGACACAGCTTGGAACTCTGATTCAGCACTTTAAATCTAATACGATAATTGGAAGCAGACCATTTTTGTTAGTCATATCCACTATGTTCTGAAAAACTATGAGTTATTTGTTTGTAGCAAATAACCCAGCTGTCATTTTCTATTTAATTAAAGAGTGTGTTCTGATTCTGAGTCTTGCGTATTTTGTTTACCACTTGTTAGTAAGCAATGTGAAGTCATGTGCTTTGTGTTTTCGTTATTGGATCATCTTCAATATGATGTGGTTACAGAAGGCCTGGCCACTTGGTAAAGCACCAGTCCCATGGTGATGAATTTCTCAGGAAATCCCTTTGAACCATCAAATTTGTTTTCTGTGGAAATAGACATATACCATAAGCACAGCTGTGCAATTTCTAGTTTTCCTTTGAATATGGAAATGTTCAGAGTCAATGGAGGAAAGCTAGAAATGAAAATACAATGCATTGAATCGGATATGAAATAGATGCAGCAGGCTGTTTCTTATTGCCGTTATAATCATAAGAAAATAGCATGAATTCCAAGTCTATTGGTTTTCTGCAGCCAAATTCATTGATACACAAAGGATTGATGTGGGACTATACATTGTTTGGTAGAAAATTCTTCATCCATTTCCCTCCTCCACAAATATGTCTTTTTTATCAAAATCCTTTTGGGATCAACTAAGGACCCAAAAGGCTATCCTTTGATATAGTGATGAGGAAAAAAACACATTGACTTCCTGGAGTCCAACCTGTGAGAATGTTCCTAAGCTAATGCAGACAATTTCTAGAAAACTCAGTAAGTACTTTTTGACTTTCTGTGATGACATATGGCCTCCTAGGCATTTTAAGGCCCACACCTTAAAAAATACATTTATCTTAAAGTGAACACTGAATAGAAAATAATCTGATCTCTTGTCTTCAATGCTAAACTTTCCTGGTCTTTTTCTGATTATCTTCATTGACATTTTGTAGACTTTTTCCCTCCCTCTGATACTTTTGGGCATCAAGTTCTCTTTTGGTCTCTTTTTTCACTCTGTGTTCTCTCCATAAGCAATCTCATCTCTCTCATCCCGTCAAACACCCTGAGTGACTTGAAAATCTATATGTAAGGCTGAATATTTCCTTGTGGTCCAGACCTCCAAAAAGTAATAGCAAGGGTGATATTTGTTATGCACTTACTATGTGCTAGGGATTGCGTTAACAAGTTTATATAAATGATCCCATTTAATTTTTGTAACAATCATCTGTGAGGCAAATGTTATTTTCATCCCCATCTCACATGGGAGGAAACTAAAATTTAGCAACATCACACAATTCGCCTAGGGTCACACAGATAGGAAGTGACTAATCTGGGTTTATACCCTGGCAGTTTGACACTAAAGTGAGTGCTTCTGAACCTCAGAGACCTCTCTCTCAACTGCCTGCTAAATTTTTTCCCTTGAATCTCCTATAGGCCTCTCAAAGTCAACATAAGGAAAATATATTCTCTAACAAAACTGCTTCCCCTTTGGCAATAATTCATGCATTCAACTAGTAGAAATTCATCAAGTACCACTGAGGCCAGATGGCAGTCTATGTACTCATAAAAGTTGAACAAGACAATGGTGGCCACTCCATTTATGTAGAGAAGGGGGACTCTCATTAATCAATTATTTTGCTAATTGAGAATTAATTACAAGCTGGAATAAGTGCCAAAAGGGGGAAATGTGATATGCTATGAGGGCCTGTATCAGGGGATCTGCCGCCCTTAGGGGTGGAGCAGAGCAAGGAGGTCTTCCCTGACAGATTGTTAATAAAGCTGAGCTCAAAAGGATGAGTAGCAGTTAGCTAGGCAGAGGATGACTTCCAGGCAGAGGTGACAATTTCTGTAAAAGCCTTGAGATGGGGAGTGGGGATACTTGTTTCATATGAAAAATGAACATAAGGTATCATGGTAAAGCAAATCATAATTTAATTGACCCCCCCTTAAGTGACATGGCTGTCCATAATGCCAGAGCTAAATCAAGTACCAATGATTTTTATACTAACAACTCATTTTCTCACTTACGTTTAAATTGAATTTCTAACTATATCAGTTAGCTCTTGTGTCCTGCTTCACAACTGCCTGGCCCACCTTTATTTCTGCCAGCTATTTTTGCAGCAAAGAGTCAGCTCAGTTGCACTTATATATTTTGTTTTCTGCCATGGGATTTCACTGATGGCACAGGGTAGGAAGTCTTTGGGAACCTGTTTAGCCATTCTGGCACAGGAGCAAACTGGAAGCAAAAGGGGGTTAATGCCAACAGGCAATTTGTAATTGATAGGGCATTGGAATTGATGGATATATAGTTCCTTTTACCATCTTTTGGGTGAACAGTTCTGAGGTGCATGTTATACAGCTTCTCAGGTAGTCTCAGTGGGATTAAGCCCCAGTTGCCCACACCTGTGACCATCTCCATATATCCTTGAATTGGCAGTCCCTCCTCTGCTTCTTTTTCTTGGGGTCCTTAAAATAAACTACATGCACACAAGCCTTTGTCTTAATCTTTGTTTTTGGGAAAGGACACAGGGCAGCACATGTTGACCCTAGTAGATGCAATGGTGACTAAAGATAAAGACAAAATAGTTAGTGACTTAATAGAGAAGGAGCTCTTGAATTATGCTTAAGCAACAGCCATAATAAATTGGTTCTGATTGATAATCATTCATCAATTAACAATCATGGAAAAATAACTAGCAAACACTACATTGCTTTAGCTCACTGTTTTCAATACACAAAAAGAGGCATTTATTTTTCTGTCAATAAATTGCAAGACAAATTTAGTAGGGAAAGTAAAGATGCCCAGGTAATTGAATAATCATAAGTTTCAAGCTTTTAGTGTTAATAAAAGTCATCAACTCTAATATAAATAAATTTTAAAATCCATAAGCCAACACACAGCTTCTTTGAAGAGCCAAGCTATGAAAAAGACACGACAAACTGGCACGAGGGCAAAATATCTCACTAATACTTCCAAAATATGCATCTTTCTTAGCACTGTTAAAGTATTCCATCTGGCTTACAAGATATATTCCTTGAACTCTAAGGATGGAGAACTGCAAAATGGGAAACCTTCAAAGGACATTGCAAGATGCCTTTGGAAAACTTACTTTATTACCTAATACTGTTGCTGATGAGGGGCTTCTCAGCTTTACTCCAGAGTGGGCAATCACGGATCAGTCCCAAATCTTTCAAATTCATAAAGAACAGAGCAAAATAGCAGGACACCCAAAGAAAATAGAATATAGAGCCCTGTTTTAATGGAAAAGATTAGGTATTCCTAATTTTCCCTTTCATCTGGAGCATGTAAAACGTAAACCACTCCACATGTCCTTGATTTGGAAATGTTTTAAATAAGGGGGATAAGCCCAATTGGATGTAAACTCTGCACACCTCCCCTGCCACACACACACACACAAACACACACACACACACACATACTGCCTCCCCTCCACTTTATTTTCTCTCTGTTAAGTAATTGAATCCCAGATATCTGTGCACCAATTTTTTGCTTGGCCATGATCCCACACAAAGTTTTAGTTTCTAATTTCAGTAAGTCATCTTGTGGGAAATGACATTGTCTTCGACAGGGCAAGAATAACTTTTCCCTCAATTATGTCTCATTGTGTGTGTGTGTGTGTGTGTAACATGTGTGTATGGTTGTCAGTGGCTTCTTAAACTTCTCCTGGTACTTCAAAATTCCAGCTCTTTCCTTATTTTGTGCTTGGCTCCAACTTGAATATATCCCAGGAGGGGTTGGGGTTTCACACACATCTTTATGAACCAAAGCCTAAGGTGGATGGGTCTCTCAGTACAAGCTCTCTTTCTATATCACTTCTAGAGGGCAGCTTATAACAGTGTCCCCACTGAACACGAGTGGCTCTTTCATGAAACAAAGCATGGAAGCAACTTGATGAAAATCATCTCAATTTGCTTTCAGAAGGCAAAAGTGAGCTTCATAGATTCTGCTTGCATCAATGTTTCTTGCAATTCTGTCCAAAATCCTTTCAAGAGCACTACAATGTGGAGTATTTTAATCTTTCTGAATGTGTTGAAAATCAGATTTCTTGGGGATTGGACAATAACCATGATCTCCATTTCTCCATTATATTCATTTCATAGAAGACTAGTCATGTATAATGATTAAGTTTTGGTTTCCAAGGATAATATACAAAATGAATCTAGTATGTGGAAACATAAATGCAGAGCTACACATAAAACTTGGTGTTTCAACAATAAATTATGCACATGCATGGTCATATATGCTTTTATTATTCTTTGTATATGATGTGAATATATACTTAGACAACTGAAGAGGCCTTAATATTAAAACAATTATAATTGATGAAGAGAACATTTGGTAAGATAGATGTGGAAAAGGTAACCATGCAATGTCCATAGTTTTTATTTTCTACTCAAACAAAAAGCACTTAGAAATGGAATGGAGAAAACATTCCATTCACAATAGCAACAAAACCCATAAAATACTTTGAAATAAATTTTAATCTGAAAGGCAAAAAAATACAGAACTTATTAATATTCATTAAACAAGAAATACAAAAATGGAAAATACTATGCCTTCAGATTGCATGATTGAATAAAATTGGACCCCATTCATATACCATATATAAAAATACAGATGAATTAAAGATTTGAATATAAAAATGTTAAAACCATAAAACGGAACAAAAACCTTGGAGGTGACATTAAATCTTAGGTTTTCAGTAATCACTAGAAACCTTAAATCTATAGAGGACAATATTTGATTTTAATTTAAAAAATCTGTTCAAAAGATACTATAAATAAAATCAAATGACAAAGAAGGAATTGGGCAAAATATTTTTACCACAAATAACAAAGTATAAATATCTATATTATTAAAAAGAGCTTTTACAAATTGACAAGAAAAGACTGAGCAATCCAGTATAAAAATAAGCAAATGATATGAGTAGGCAAATCATAGAACAACAGATTAAAATGACCTAGAAACCTAATAAGAAATGGTAAAATTCCCCAGTGGTCAGGGAAATGCAAGTTAATAGTTATAACTTTATCTAAATGGAAAATATGAAAAAGAATGGAATTCTCAATGCTGTTGGGAATATTAAAAAGAGCATTCTCATACTTAGTGGAAATGTGAATCATTAAAATGATTTTTGCAAAGCAATTTGGCAACATTTACTTAAATTCGAAATGCATTTACCTTTCATTCCAACATTCACAGTTCTTAGAATCAATCCCTTAGAAATGAAAGCACCATACATAGTGATATGTGTACAAGGGCACACAATTATTGTTCTTTATGATTAAAAAAATATATCACTCAAACAACGGAGAACTCCCGTGAATGGAGGAAATAGTAGAATAAAATATAATATAGTCACAACACGGAATAGTATGCAGTCATTGCAAAGAATAAACTATCTTATGGGTTAGCCTGGAGGGATTTCCATGAGGTATTGTTGAATGAGAACAGTAAAATGTAAAAAAAAAAACAAAAAACAACAACCAACAAAACAAAAAGTAAAATGTAGAAAAAAGTGCATTTATATGATTTCATTTTTATATAACAAATAATATTTAAAATCCTATACCTATGTGAACACATATCTGTTTTAGATTATATAAGATGCGAGTATAAAAAGATTGAAGAATAATACTAGGGTGTAAATATAGTTTATCAGGAGGGTGTAGGGGGATGTGGGACTAATGTGTATGGAAAAGGGAAGTTATGGGAGAAAGGAAAACCAAGTAAAAATGGGGGTGGGGAGGAGCCAACATTGCAAATTATTTATGTTAAAAATGACATGTACACATTGATGTAAAATACATCATTTCTTTTATAAAGCAAAAGAATAGTATAAGTCACTTTTTGCTTTGCAGATCTGAATATATATACATTTTTATTTTGCTACGTATGCCTGTTCCCAGGACAGTTCAGCAATCATCTGCTTCTCTTGACACTTCTCCAGAAAATTTTTTTCAATTAAGAAAATGACCTTACGATTCAAAGGAATTTCTAACATCTTGATTTTCCTCCCACATGAAAGCGCTTTCATTTTTCAAAAGGTTCCTTGCAAAATCTCAAATTGTTCCTATGAACCTGAAAATTTCTCACTCGCCTAGGCAGTCCAAAAGAAATATAACCAATTTATTGACATTAAGTCAAAAATGGTGTTTGCTGTGGTATAAAGAACAGTTAGTGGAGTTGATTGAAGAGCTAATATTAAAATTTTTAAACCTGAACTAGAGATGACCAGTGAACACAGGAACTAAACTTCAGAGCCTGACAGTCAAGTATCTGGCTTTGTCCCCCTAATTTGGCAATTCCTTCTACACTTACCATTGAAGTAGCCTGGTATTACATGTTTTTCCTACTTAATTTTCCTGGTGAATTTTTAAATACTGAAATCACATCATGCACATTCTGTAATGGAGTGGCAAGAATCCCTAGAATACATGGGCAGTGCCTAGCGAAGGAGGACAGACCAAAACACTAGGCTCTTGATATTGATGCTTATACTTATGAACTTTGCTCTTGTAAGATTGAAACGTAGCCTAGTATTATATATTGCCTAAGAGTTACCTTCTGGAAGCCTCCTTTTTGCTCAAATGTGTCCTCTCTCTAAGCCAAACTCAGCATATAAAGATAGTGATCTTCCCCCCAATGTGGGATATGACTCCTGGGGATGATCCTGAAACCGAGGGATTATCACCAAGTGCCAACTAGTGATGCATTTCGAAAAAGACCTACACCAAAAGGGGGACTATCAAATACAAATGAGTTTTTATGGCTAAGAGATTTCAAAGTGAGTCCGGAGTTCATTGCAGAGGTTACGCTTATGCACATCACAGGAGGATCTCACTGTCTGCCATAGTAAACAACACCTCAAGTAGGGGTGCTCCTGATGGTTCTAGAAACATCTAGACACTATAGGCAGGGCAGACAACTCCAGGAAATAGCTACCCCGTTGGTGGGCCTTACTTTGGAATATATGATACCTATTTCCCCAATGTATCAGAGTTAGACTTATTATAATGTTCCTACACATGGTTCTTTTGTCCATTTTATTTGGACCTACAATTAGCACTGTACCCATTAAATATATGTCCCAGAGACTTAAATCTTCTAGATGGTCATATGCCGGTTGAGCCCTGAATCTTAGCAGAGTTGCAGCCAACATCTACTCTCCAGTTCATCTGCTTGCCCAGGACAATTAACAAAAGGGTAATGATGGACAACACCCATCCCAAAAAACAGAGTATCTACAACTACAAGCAAGACAGTGTCATCCATCTGAGCCAGAGGATCAGAGCCCCTCTCAGTCGGAAGCAGAATGGGCATCATCATCCCCAAATCCTCAAGATTGAGGAATGTACACAAATAAAGGGGGATTCAACTATGGACCAAAGTATACTTATTGTTATTCTAGTAAAGGAAGAACTTGTAACATTGATATAAAGACAGTGGTAACCAGAGGTTCTGAAGGGAGGGAGTCGGAATAATAGGTGTAACATGGGGCAATTTTGGGACATTGGAATTGTTCTGCATGACATTGCAATGACAGACACAGGCCATTATACATTTTGTCAAAACCTATAAAATTGTGTATTGCAAAGTGTAAACCATAATGTAAACTATTGACCATGGGTAGCAGCAATGCTTCAACATGTATTCATCAATTGTAACAAATGTACCACACTAATGAAAGATGTTGTTAATGGGGTAAAGTGTGGGAGGGGGAAGGGCTGGGGTATATGGGAATCCCCTATATTTTCAATGTAACATTTATGAAATCTAAAACTTCTTTAATAATAAAAAATTTAAAAAAATCACAACATGTAATTTTTATAAAAAAGATTCAACACTCCCAAGAAGTTCTAATTAGTAACTTCTTAATGCTTTTGTTTCCTCATCTGTTAAAGTGAGGAAAATAGATTTGTTCTGAATAGTAAATAATATAATGTTCAGTAAGTCTTCTTGCTTTTCCTCAGCTCTTTCTCCTTCTTTTTGATAATTATTGTTATTGTTATTAGAGAGTTAATAATAGCATACATATATATGACAGAGAAGGAATTATGTGGTGCATGCTACGTGATTTGGGGGAAGCTTTTGAAGTATTAAAAATAAGAATGTTGTCATGACTACATTGCAATTTTTAGGCCCCAGGTTTGGGACCATTGACTATCCTTTTTTTTTCAATTTATAATTTTTTTATTTTTAAAGAAGCCTTTGATTATATAAATGTTACATTGACTTTCCTTTTAATCCCTCAAATACAAGGTCATGGTCAATTTTATCAACTGACTTTGGCTCCTTCTGCTTTCTCTTCCACTATTCAACTTCTTAGAATTCCTGTAAGCCTAAACTCAAGTGCTCCTTTCTCTATTAAATTTCACCATTGCCTTAACATCAAACAATTATTAATTCTTATTCAACAAATGGTTAAGTGCCCATATATACATAAACAAAATAGTGTCCCAGAATCTATGGTGGCAAAGGCAAAACAACTATGCATCTAAAAGACCTGGGCATATTTTCATTAATTGTATTCATGCATTTATCACAGGTATCCAAACTCAACCTGAGTTCAGGGACGACTTTCTAATCAAAGAACTGTTTCAGAATTAGCCAGATGAAAGGAGAATGGGGAAGTTTGAGCTTTAGAAAGGGGAATGAGTAAAGGAATAACCTTTGTAAACCTGGAGATAAGAAAGAACAGAACGTAAAGAACCCAGCATAAATTAAAGAAAGCCAAATCAAAGAATGTGGAAGGGGGGTCAGAAATTATGGGCAACAAAATAGATGAAGTCTTTCTCGTGCATTTCATCTTCCTATCTAGACTTACATTTCCGGTGGTAATAAACAAGCCTCCTAATTTTCATTTGCTCTCCACAGATATAGCATAAAACTGGGCTTCCAGTAGATTCTCAATAACTGTTTCTTGACTGATCTTGGCACAGCATCTGTGTGGGTTTTGGCTAGGATGACCTTCACATCATGCCAATTTCAGCAAAAATTTCATGTACATCATAATGACCCTAAGTGCCTTCTTTGACCTTTGTTCTGTTCTAAGGCTCTAGAGACATACATTCCAAGTATAAATTTCCACTAAAATTTATCACATGCTTTGCTGGCTCTGGGATCAGCAAGAGCTAGCCCCTGACAAAGTGGTAAAGCAGCAACATTTGTTTTTCAGGCTGTCCATCCATCTTGCTGCACTTTTTTCTTCCTTCTTGACACCATTATAGCTTCTTGCCACCCCCAAACCCTGCCCAGGGTGAGCCATGATACCGGTGCATACATATGGCCCTCTAGCTCTCTGTGGCACACCTTCAGACCAGCAGTCTCTTGAGGAGTGCCTTTGCATTTATAATACTTGAATATAGAGCACAGCAGAAAGAATTCCTTTTCATGGTTGGTTTATGATGGAAATGATGGCACCACTGACTAAAAGAGGCACTTGATAAATGCAGCTTTCAGATGTGCTGAATTTGAAGTATTCATAGAATATAGAGCAGAGAATTAAATATGCCTACGTGGAGACTGTAAAAAAAATCTAGGCCAGAGACAATATGTAGCAACATAATTGTTTGTTGAAATTGAGTTCATAAGAGTTCATCTAAAAGAAGAGTACACATTGAAAAGAGGTCTGAGGATGGAGTTCAGGGGAACACCCACTTGTGATGGTTAGGCTAATGTGGCAACTTGGCCAGGTAATGTGCCCAGTTGTTTGGTCAAGCAAGCACTGAGCTAATTGTAATGCAAGAACATTTCCTAGTCTTTAATCATGAGTGTGTTGATTACATCTATGTTTGATTATATCCACAATCAACTGAGGAGATTGGCTGACTTCTCATCCAATCAGCTGAAGATTTTAAAAGGAGAAGTGATTTCAGTATTCAGGGAGAGAATTCCCATCTCAACTTCAGACAGCCAGCGTCTCCTGGAGAACTCACCGAGGACCTTCATAGGCATTCCTAGCTTGCAGCCTGCCTACAGAATTTGGTCTTGTGCATTCCCACGGTCACGAGTCAATTTTATAAAATTGCATACTATTTTCTCCATGTCAGTTCTGTTTCCCTAGAGAACCCTGACTAATATACAACTTTTGAAAGGGGAGTGAAAGAAGCCAACTCAGGAAGGATAATGAGGAAAAGTTGCCAGAGAAATAAGAGAAAACCAGGAGAGGGTAACCTCACAGAAGTCATGGAAGGTGAAAGTTTCAAGAAAGTTAGACTGGCCACCATGTAGAGTGTATCACCTGTGCTATATTCTCAAGAAAGTTCTTTATAATTGGGAACCACCCTTCACGACCACATGTGGTTCTAATGATACTCTCAAGCTCAGTGTTCTGCCTGAACCCTGCCACAGGTTAGACATATGGCCTTAATCTGACAAATCATCACACATGAGTTCCCTCTTCACAAGGCTTCGCCCAAATAAGTAGGAATGTGATGGAAGCAAGGCTTGAGTTCTTCCACGTGAGAGCAGTTTCCCAAATTGTTTTGATACTGTCTTAACAAAATCCAAAGATCTCTCTGAGCACATATATCAGCTATAAGTCTTTCTTGGTTAGCCAGGGCTGCTATGACAAATACCACACAATGGGGTGGCTTAAGCAACAGGAATTTATTTTCCCATGGTTTTGAAGGCTGGAAGTCTACAATCAAGGACTTGATAGACCATGCTTTCTCCCAGAGTCTAGCATTCTGATGCTAGCTTGCTGCACTCGCTGGGGTGCAGTGGCTTGCATCTCTGCATCAGTCATATGGCCATTTCTTTCTCTTGTCTGTCGTCTTTTGACTTCTGACTTCTTCTGACTGACTGCATCCAAATTTCTTCTTTTCATAAGGCCACTAGTCATACAGATTAAGACCTACCCTCACTCAATTTGGCCACAACTTAACTAATAACATCTTCAAAAGGTCTTATTTACAAATGGGTTTGTGCCCACAGGAGGATTTGAGAGGATTAAGATTTGGACATGTCTTTTGTGGGTGCATGATTCAGTCCCCAACAAAATCTATAAGTGGGTTATATGATCCATATCCATGAATCTACTCTTTGGAAATCAACTTTATTTTCTTGGTTAGATCCTGGTATGAAACTTATCAGGTAGTAAAAAGCAAAACATTTTGAAAATGTTTTATAATATGAGGTACAAAAATAATATTGACTTGAGTGTTTCCATTGTCTGTGACCCATTTGCAAGAGAGAGAATGCTACAGCTGTATTAACACTTTGAAATGAGACTGTTGTAATAGGATAAAGAAATGATGATTCATTAAAAAACACTTTTTATTCAGATCTATTGAAAATTTAGGCTTGGTCATCAAGCAAGAGTATGATACTCAATTCACAGGACTGTCTCAGTTTCAGACTATCTCATTAATCAGCTTCAGGAATAAAATATAATGTCTATTTTTGCTAGATGATTGGTAGGATGACATCAGCTCACATCCTGAATATGTTACACTTTGGATTTTTATAATTTGTCTCTCTCAGGGAACCTCTTGCAGTTGCCCATTTTGAATCAATCTGCTTCCTTCCAACTACTAACTAATCTCAAAGGTGAAGAGTATCATAGACTTTTAGATTAGGAGGTCCTTTAGAGACTATCTAATATTCTAAAATATTCCTTTTATAGATGATGAAAATGAGGCTGAAAAAGCTTAAACAAATTGCCCAAGGTCACTTGGGTAGAGACATATAAAGGACTCATACCAAGTCTCAGTCCAGTCACATTCCCATCTTGCCATGCTGGTCTCAGATTATCCCGTGTTAAACATCAAGGGGAACACAAACAGCCTCTGACTTAGAATGACTAAAAGTTTCAAGCTATAAGGTTAAGTAGGGGTTCACATAAATAATCTGATTAATACTTTTGGTGACCATGTGCTTTGTCTCCTCATAATTGGGATGTGAACATAACTCACAGCAGCTAAGGAGACTGTTCTTTATAAATGTTTTATGACAGCTGCACAGCATCACCCTGGCTCTTGAAAGTTCATGAAGGGAAGCAAACCACTGAAAGAGTATTGTCTTTATTTGGTTTACGAGAATTAGTTTTGACTAATTACATTTTTTACCAAGATTAATAACATTTCATGGTTTAGATTTCTGAGCTGAGTCTGTTAGTTTTATGATCGCTTATGAATGGTGGTGCCCTGCCTAACTTTCCTCTCTCTGACCCATTAAATTAGGGGTTATGGAGAACTGTCTGAAAGGTCCAGCTTAATTCAATGAACTCACTATAGTCTTCCTCAAGTGTATACCAGGAACCCTGGAGATGCATTAAATTGTGCTTTCAGATGCCTGAGGGTTGATTGCTGCTCAATAGACTTCATGAGAAAGGTCCACCAGATAGTCACTACAAGAGTTTTATTGTGCTTAATTCTGTTATGCAAATACCATTTAACAGAATTGGTAGTGAGCCCATAATACCATGGCCTGATGAGCTTGGAAAGGGTGATTCATGTACCAAGTTTAAGTACTGTCAAATTGTGGACACTATGATGCACAGACCAGATATCCCTTCAATGAAGCAATGGTTGGGAGTAGCTGTCAGCAGACATCTTTCAGCTGCCAGCCTCTTCAGGAATTGCCTCAGTTGTAAATAGCTATCTTGCCCAAGGTCTACATCCAATGATTGATGGAGTATAAAGGTCTGGCTATCTTGGTCAAACTCAAGACAACTCTACACGTCCATTTTTGCTCCACAGCCCATTGTGGGATCAGCCAAGGCTCTTTTATAATGTCACTACAGTGTAACTTCATGTTTTGCTCATTTCTGTGTTCACCCACAAATATTGATTCCAATGGCACTCTTTAATAAATATCCCTCATGTAAAACTTCATCTCAGAGTCTTTTTTCCAGGGAACCCATCCTGGGACATAAATATATGCTTTTTTCTCATTAGCTGAAATTTCCCAGTATAATCATCTATCTGCATTATGGGCAAGGTTACACACAGAAAACTAAATTTTAAAATGTCAACCTGTCTTTCAGGAGATTGAAAGGTAGAGCATATTATTGATATGGCTCCAAATTCCTATGCCATAATAATCAGAGCATCCTTTTTGGTGGGGTGATGGGCGAACCTCTGACCTCATCCATGTATTCTTGAATGGTTTCTGCCTGTTCACCTAGATCTCTGCTGAGGTCAACTGTCTAGACAGTCATTTGGGGCCAGGCCCTAGAGAGGAATCAGGGCTCCAACATAGAAGTGATATGTGTGCAGCAAGGGGTAGGTTTGAAAGGTGGGTGAGTGGCAGGCTATCTGGCTAACCCTCTTTCTAGTCTGTCTGTCTCCCCACCAAACTCTAAGTACCTTGAAGTGGGGATAATTTTGCATTCATCTTTGTATTTTTAGTGCTGAGCCATGCCTGACAAATAGTAGGTAATTGTCTGAATTCAGGTTCTCTGAGATAAAGACTCTGAGAGAAGGACTCAGGAAAAATAGCTTATTTGGAGGAATCAGGAAACACTGGTCTGGAAGTAAAAAGGGAGAATAAAAAAATAAAAATAAAAAGGGAGGAGGCCAATAAAGGGCATTTCATCAAGTGTGGTTGTGTGTGTGTAGACTATGAGAGCTCAATCCTACAGGAAAACTCTGGGAAAGTCTAAGCACAGGTACCTCAGAGTTATTCCAGGGAACTGGGATATTTATGCTCCAACTCCTGTCATCATTTGTTGAGGGCTGCTCCTAAAAGGTGATACATTCCAGAATTCAGGTCTGACCTGCTGGGGGAGAAAGGCTTTTTTTGGGCTTTGGAGAAAATCCTCAGGTAAAGAGATGCAGGTAATGGCAGTTGGAAGTTGGATCAGTGCACCTTGAAGAGGTAAGGCCTGAGGGGAATAGGTGAGCCACTGACAGCATCTGCTATGATGGTTAAAAAATATTTCTTAAACTCAACTAGCAGCTGAGGATGAGTCCAGTCTTCATAAAAATATCAGACTCAATTGTGTAGGTATTTTGAGAGTATTTAATAGAACCAACCAGCCCCACATTCAAACACAATTACCAGGTGCAACAATGGTGGCTATCAAAAAAAAAAAAAATCTCAAGAAGTATGCCACTAAAGCAGACTCAATCTAGTGTTCCATGGCAGATGAAGCTTCTGGATAAACCCCATATTTATAATAAAGTGGTAGTAAAGAAAAAACTTCAGTCTAATGAAAACACCATTAAACAGAGGTAAAGCTCAGGAAGGGGTGGGTCATCTGTAGTGGGAAAGGCTAGAAACAGGAGGACCCAGAAAACAGGCCCCATGCCTCCTTATTTTAATAAAGCCAGTATCCCAGGTATACTAGGATGGAGATGGTGGTGGTGGTGGCGGTGGGGAAGGTCTTGGCCTGGCTGTGGGTGATTACAGGTGCCTGTGAGGAGCAAAGGACTTTACATAGGTATGGATGGAAGCAATTTCTGGAATTTTGCTCCAGCTTGTTATTGGGAAGTCAGATGGTGGCAGGTGGTACAAGCAGGAAACAGACCGATTGGTCAGGTAGACCTGGCATGGCCTCTTTGAACACTTGATAGTGTTAAGAATTCTAATTGGAGGGTTTAAGTTTATGCTTCCTAAGTTTTCAGTATTTTCGCCCATTTAGTTATTTTTAGTAAATGGGCATATTTAGTTTGGCTGCTTTTGTTGACGCATAATGCTAGGTGTTTAGAAGAGTTTGGAGGTAAGGAGAAGGCAAAAGTTCCCAAAGGATAATAGGTGCTTGGAAAGTCTTCCCGTTTGGAATTAGACCTCCTCAGTGCCTTGGTTCATCATGGGAAGTGGTTAACATTTTGATGAATTAAAGTCCTTTTATCAGCTATTTTGGATCTGAGAAGGGACTGGAATCTATCCCAAAGCCTTAACTAATCACCATAGTTTTCCATGAATGTCACTTTTTAGAAAGTAAGAAATAGTAGCAAAATAAGCTATTGAGAAATTTATTCAATTAAAAAATGTCAATTTCTCACTTTATCTTGGAGCCAGTAAACATTCAGTGCAATGGCTTCGAAGAATTTGCATCTACATTGTAAATGCTGTAACAAGGAAGAATTTAGAATAGTTCCTTGTCTACTGGAGATAAAATGTCTGCATTTAAAATGATAGCCCTGAGTCAGGTAAGACCTTCTAACAGTAAAAAGTAATTCAATTATGTTTAAAACAGAAACCACAAATGATTTTAATACCAAGGTTATAACAAAAATAAAATTGTTTGATTTATTCTCTTGTTAACTAGAACATTCAGTTAAAAAGAAAAGCCCATCTCCCAAGAATTCCTGTTAAAGTTTTACTAAACCAGATCTTTAAGAGGGGAAGGGGATCTTTGAAACAACTATCTCCTTGGGGGAAGCTCCTGGATCTAACAGAAAGTGCTGAAGAGGGGCAGTCTTCCTTCTTTGGATGAAAGATAAGGACTGATTGGAAATAAGAAAGGTGAAACATCAACTAGAGGTAGAGAAAATGGGTCAAGGAAACATAACCAAGTGCTTGATTTATGAAGTGAATGTTTAGAACACCATTGAGTTGAGCATGAGCAAAGACATTGAACTTTGTTACTAAATGGTTTAATATTTAATGTTGAAAACTGTAAATGGATATATGGTCTCTCTAACAGAGAAACCTTGAGTGTATTTTTATTAAGCTTTTTAATATAAA
This sequence comes from Cabassous unicinctus, assembly GCA_029593785.1. Taxonomy (NCBI): domain Eukaryota; kingdom Metazoa; phylum Chordata; class Mammalia; order Cingulata; family Chlamyphoridae; genus Cabassous; species Cabassous unicinctus. Next base: position 29,748 of record JAQZBX010014277.1, read on the forward strand.
ATAGATACTATAAATAGCAGTAATTGATATAATACCTGTTTTTATTTTTTATGATTTTATGGTGTTCTGAATTTTTTAATTTTAAAAAATATGCATAGAAATTTCATTCTAAAAATTCCCATAATTTTAGAATTGTTATTCTCATTTTAAAGATAAGAAAACTGAAGAACTAAAAGGCTAAGAGTTTTGCCCAAGGTTGTATTTTTTCATTGGTAAAGGGATCATAGGATTTAAACCTTCTCTTTCTGACCCCAGAGCCTTTTCCTAACCCCATGCTTATTTGTACTCATTGTTCTGGTAATTTTTAGCAAACCTATAGAACAGAGAGCCAAGGTACATTACTACTGCGGTCTTTTCTCTTCTGCAGATGTGGTAGTGAGGAAGACGAATCCCTGGAATTGCTTTAGCTCACAGAGCAGGTCAAAAAAAAAAACAACTGGAATTGGAACAAACTGTCCTTGTCTTCTCACTTCATCTTTTCTGAAGCGAAATAGATTTTCTTACAGGTTTTCAGAGCTTGATAGGAAAGGCCAGAGGGCTGTAAATCACCCTTCCTCTCTCCCAGGTGCAAAATATATTGGCAGCTACTAAAGATGTGAAATATATTGGCAGCTACTAAGTGTTAAAGCTCTTTCTGAGAATTTTCTTCATGTTCTGTAATTTCAGCCCCATGCCAGTCCCATCTCAGTTTACTTTCTTGAGTTTATCTCAGTACAGTCATACCAATTAGGTTCTTAAATAACAGGAAACTCAAAGAGATGGCAATGCAGATCAAAGGTGTTTCCCAGAATCTCATGTGCCAGTGGACAAGAGGTCCTTTAGTTACAGTGTCAAGGGAAAGAACAGCCCATGGAAATAATTTTCCAGCTTCCACATTTATGGGAGTTATCTACTGTGACTTCTTTTGCAGCATTGTTACCACGACTCTTATCCCCCAAGCACATTGTGGTCTCCCTTGGGTCCAGTCTTTCTGCTGTGGCCTGCGGCACTCTGCTAGGCATTGCATTTTTTTTTATTTTAATTTTTAATTTTTATTTTTAAAGAAGCTTTAGATTACATGAATGGGACATAAAAAATATAAGGGATTCCCATATACCCCAGCCTCTCCGCCTCCCACACTTTCCCCCATTAACAACATCTTTCATTAGTGTGGTACATTTGTTACAATTGATGACACGTATTGACGCATTGCTACTAACCATGGTCGATAGTTTACATTTTGGTTTATGCTTTGCAATATACAATTTTATAGGTCTGGACAAAATGTATAATGGCCTGTATCCATCATTGCAATGTTATGCTTGACAATTCCAATGTCCTGAAAATGCCTCATATTACACCTATTCTTCCCTCTCCCTCCCCTCAGAAGCTCTGCTGACCACTATCTGTATATCAATGTCACAAGTTCTTCCACTGCTAGAATAATAATAAATCTACTTTAGTCCATAGTTGCATTCCCTCCTTATGTTTGTTCATTCCTCAATCTTGAGGATTTTGTGATGGTAATGGCCACTCTATTTCCGATTGAGAGGGGGCTTAGATCTCATGGGGCAGATGGATGGAACCGTCTTTCTTGCAGTTATAGACACTCTGTTTTTTGGGATGGGCATTGTCCATCATCATCCTTTTGTTAGTTGTCTTGGGCGAGTCCAGTGAGATGGAGAGTAGGTTTTGCAACTCTGCTGAGATTTAGGACTCAACTGGCATTTGAACAGACCAAAGATTTAAGTCTCTGGGACATATATTTAACAAGCATAGTGCTAATTATAGGTTCAAATAAAAGGGGCAGAAGAGCCTGTGTAGAGAAATTATAAATGACTCTAACTCTGTTACGTTGGGGAGCATATATTGCAAAGTAAAGTCCAAAGGCAGGGTGCTGAACTCCTGAGATTATCTGCCTTGCCCATAGTGTCTAGTTGTCTCTAGAGCCCTCAGAAGCCCTGATGTTTGAGGCACAGCTTACTGTGGCAGTTAATGAGATTCTGCGGAAACATGCGTTAGCATAACCTCTGGAATGACTCACTTTGAAATCTCTTAGCCATAAAAACTCATTTGTATTTGATTTTCCAAATGCATTGCTAGTTGGCACTTGGTAATAATCCCTTGGTGCCAGAGAGGCTCATCCCTGGGGGTCATGTCCCATGCTAGGGGGAAGGTAGTGTGTTTATATGCTAAATTTGGTTTAGAGAGACCATATTTGAGCAACAATGAGGCTTTCAGGAGGCAACTCTCAGGCAATACTAGGATAAGTTTCAATTTCATAAGAACAAGGTTCATAAGTACAACCATCAATATCAAAGGCCTGGTGTAATGGCCTGTCCTCCTTTGCTATTTACTGCTCCTGTGCTTGAAGGGCTCTTGCTGTCCTATTAGAGAATGTAGCAGGACTTCCCAAGATGGGAACTCAATATTCTTTTGGTTATTGTGTGGGTCGCCACCCACAGAGACAACATCCCATGGCCACTTGAACATATTCATATGCCATAGGAGCATGCCCAGGTGCACCCCTTTGCACATATACTCCTATCACTGACACCCCATTGCCACAGCTATGACCCCTCTGTGATTAAAAACCTCCCCCAAAACTCAGTGAAAAAATAAACATTGCATTTTGATTGAAAGTGCTGTGGAACAATGTAGATTTCATACTTGAATTTCTAATATTGCTTTTTGAAGTATGTTTTTTTAGATATTTAGATTTTTTTTACATGAGGATCTTTGAATGGTAGTACTCTGATACCTGACATCTAACTAATCTAAACCTGAACTGCTAATTCCCAACCAAACCAGTTTTCATAAACCTGAGGTATGGTGGAGGAGGCTGATACCACTGCTTTCTTGCTCTGGAGGGCTAAAAACTTCATGTCATCTTTAATTCTTCCCATCTCTCCTCCTCAGGCAATCAAAGCATTGGTGTCTGAAAGTGGCTACAATTTGTACTTTTTAAAAGTGTCTTTTCATTTGTTTATTGTCATTTTGGATTTCCTCTTTCTTGACAGGTTTATTGAAATTTGTTCCCCATTTTTCTTAGCAACTGTGTTGTTCTTATTGAAGTAGTTCTTTAGTCTACGCATATAATCTGACTCTGTCAGTTATTGTGTTGAAAATAACACTTCCCATTCTGTAGCTTGTCGTTTTACTCTCTTTATGCTGTCTTTTCTGGAACAGAAGTCTAAAATTTAATGCAATCATATTATCAATCTTCTCCTTTAAGGAGAATGCTTTCTGGGTCCTGCTTCAGAAAACTTTCCCTATCCCAAAGTCACAAAGATATTTTCTTATAGTAATCTTTAGAAGCTTTATTTTGCCTTTCACCTTTAGAGCCTTATTCTACCTGGAACTGATTTTTGTGTATGGTGTGAGAAGGGATCAAGTTCAATTTTTCCCTTACGGATATCCAATTCACCTAGCGTTTTTTGAAAAGACGGCCTTTTACCCAATATTCTTCATGCCTTTTTATTATAAACTGAGTGTCCATAAATGTGTGCCTGAACAGTCTATTCTGTTCTCTAAGATTGTTTATTGTCTATCTTTGGCCAATAGCACACAGTTTTACTACAGAGCTTGATATCTGGTGGATATCACCTGTTCATGCTTCTTTAAATGCTATTTTTATTACTTCCTATTTGTTGCTGGTATATAAAAATACAGTTGATTGATTTTGTATCCATCAAGGTTGGAAGTCATGATTATTAAATCTAATGATTTACTGTATATATATATATTTTTTTAAAAGATTTATTTATTTATTTATTCCCCCCTTGCTGCTTGTGTTTGCTTTGTCCATTTGCTGTGTGTTTTTTCTGTGTCTGCTTATCTCCCCCTTGCTGTGAGGTCTTGCTGCATCAGCCCACCGCACCGTGTGGGCCAGCCTGCCCTCACAAGGAGGCCCCGGAAAGCGAACCTGGGGCCTCCCATATGGTAAACGGGAGCTCTATCGATTGAGCCACACCCACTTCCCTGTATATTCTTTTGGATTTCCTTAATCTACAACCATATTACCTACATATCTTGATAGCATTGTTTCTTGTACTCCACTATTTATGCCTTTTATTAATCTATATTTTTTCTTTTTGCATCAAATTATGGATTCTTGTACAGTGGTAATGTATCCTTCCCAATCTTAGAGGAAAAGCATTTAGTATTTCACCATTATGAAGTTAGCTAAGGAATTCTTACAATACCCTGTATCAGACTAATAAAGTTCTTTCTATTTTTAGTTTGCTAATAGTTTATATGTTGTATATTGTATATATATATATATATTTATAATAATTGTATGTGAACTTTTATTCAATGCTTTTTCTGTATCTATTGAGTTGATTTTTCTTCTTTGTTCCATTACTGTGATTATATGATTATTAAATTGATTAATATTTTTAACTTTTAATGGACTTTTAACTTCAGATAGTCCAGTATACCTTACAACAAGTGGAAAACCAGGAAAGTTCCCAAAATGATTTTTCCCATTTATTATTGCCATGACAACTAAGTATCTTAGTAAAACAGATCTTGCAAATTTTGGAGGGAAGATGGGAAAGAAATAGAGGTACAGTATTTAACTTCTCAGGTAAATTAACCCCTTGGTCATGGTATCACCTCCAATGATCTATAATAAAGTGAGGTGAGCAAGTTTTAAAATAAATACTGTACTAAAAGGTCTCTAAGGGTCACAGATTGCCACAGAGAAATTAAATACAGTACAAGGGGTTGGGATGGGGACTACTGAGTTTTGTACTATGTAACTTCAGTGTTGGGAGATTTTTCACTATTTGCATTTAGGCATGACATCACCAGGACTGAGAATATTAACCAACCAATTTTGGTTGGTGATTGTCAAAGTATGTCCTAATGTCATATCACTAGAATAAGTATTAGCCATCCTTCTAAAGGTGCATAATTTCCACAATTGTGGATGTGGAAATGAAAGCTCAGAAAGGTGATGTGACTGGCAGCCACCAAGGTTTCGTCAGTGTGGTAGGGTCCTCACTGGAGCTCATGACTCTGATGCACTGCATGCTGTGCCAGAACAACCAAAATAGGAAGCTTTGAAATCTACAACAAAATAGGGGACTTCCTACGAGAGGTCTTCCTATAAAATTCATTCATTTAAGCATAATGAAAACAAATGGTTCGTAAGACCCAAGGAGAAAGGCAGAATTATTTTAAAGGTCTAATTTCCCCACTGCCTATAGTATGGCATCAGTCAAGCTCAAATTAGCAATGTGAGGTAAGTAGATTTGTGGTTTTTTGTCCCCAATGTGTTTGGTCAACCACATTACCATGGCCCTGCCACGTTCCCTCAGCTTATCCCTGAACTGAGGTTACATTTCTCTCCCTTGGGATGTGCTACTTCTCTGGCTGGGGAGTAGAGATGCTCTAACAGGTACAGAGAAAGAAGGATGCAGATTCTCAGGCACCAATAAACCATTTGACCTTTATACAAAAGGTCTCTTGCTTTAGATAAGTCAAATTATGGGCAAAGTCTGATGTCTCTGTTGTCTAGGGTTACTTGTATACTGAGTCAGCAGTGTGTTCTACAGGCCCTGACTGTGGCTCTTCTCTAGAATCTGCTCTTCCAGTCAAGAGTTTGGGGTATGATAGGGAGAAGGGGTAGGGCTAGAGTGCAGCAAAACTGGTGTTCCTTCTAATTCTATTCTGTTTATTTTATTCCATCACTTCATGTATTTATCACACCCTCCCTCTTGCTCTTTTTCTCCTTCATATCCTCCCTCCCTTCAAGAGATGTTGAAAACATCCACTTTGTGCATGCCCTATGAAATAAGAACTCCTGTTGCCTGCTGCATGGTGAAGCTACATTCCTGCCCTCTGACTCCCTCCAGGATGAACTGGTGTTGGCCATTGCTTCTCCCTCATGTGAAATCTCTGGTTTTGTCTCTCACCTGCTTGGAGAGGTGATGTTGGGTACTTTGGTTTCTCCCCACCTATTTCAGGGGGCAAAATTCACCCCCACTATATTAATCTTGTCTCTTTGTCTGAGCATACCTATCCCTACCATTTCTCCTAGTGGAGGAGGGATATTTAGAATGAGGAATTCAGGACTGCAGAATTTCTTTCTATCTGTTGGGATTTGATGCCCTCCTTCTTCCTCAAGGGTATGGCTGGAAAAAGCCAGCCCCATACCTATTCAGGTCCAAAGCAACCAACTATAAGGCTTTCTAATTTTCAGCTTCTGAGAAACCTGGATGAGGTTGGGGGAAGGAAGGAGAGTGACCATTACCCTACTGTTCACTGCTTAGTTGACAATTCACAGTACCTGTCCACAATCTCCATGTCACTTAATTTTCTGGGCACCTGAAAGAAGTCCCATTTCTTTGACCCTTACCAGCAACCGCGGTCAGTCTGTCAATCTCTTAGGGGCCATTAAATCATGACCTCCTACATCTTTCTCAGGATCTTACTACAGAAGAGGGGCCACCAAGCCTCTGATTGGTTCTGGGTTGATGGGTTTCACACTTTGCAAAGGGCTGTTACAAAATGTTATCTCAATCTTTACTTAACCTCTGTTTCTCTTTCCATCAAGAGTTTGCCTTAGGATTAGCGGTTGTTAATATGGATTTCATAAATTAGTTTTAGGAGTCTATAAGCATCCAGAATTTTGTGCAAAACTGTATGTGTAGTTGATTTATTATTTTCTTTAGAAGATTCGGCTGATTACCAAACATTAAGAATTGTTTATTTGAATACCCATATAGATTTCATTTAAGCATAAAGTTCTGTACCTTTCCGTGTTCTACTGCTATTAGCATATGTGTTCCAGAGTCTACTTTTGCAAATTATATCTTGGCAGAAAACATATGGACTTGCCACATTTGAGTTTGATATTTTGGTATCACCACATATGTTTTAAATCATTAATATAATGAACTGAAGATTATAAATATTCCTTTGGCATTTGCTATTTTGAAATAGTTCTCAAGACTAATCTTTTCATGAATTTGAGTTTTATCAAAAAAAGATAATATTTTCCTTACTAGTGTCCTTTGATATGACTCCAAGCCTGTTACCAAGATGAAGAGTTTGTCTGAGAGAGTTGGTTTTTGGCCGGGCTCTGACTCATTTTTTATAAGGATTTTTTAGGGTATTTTCCAATTTTCAAGTTTATGTTAATTTTTCTTTTCATTCTCTGCTTATATAGCAACTGACACTAATTTAGTTTCTAGGAATTTAAAAAGTGGATGTGTATTTGTTATTTTCTTGTTTTCTCATGTGTATTACCATCTACAGTCTCCAAATTATTTTTTAAACTAAACTAAACACTGACTGCATGGCCCTGAGCCCTGTAAATTATTTTATTTTCCCATAATGGTTCTGAGCATATGTAGCTTATTTAACTAAAATGAGCAGTAGTAATTTTGGTGTAGCAAGGGGCATTGAGAAAAAAAATCAGATGGTTCTTAGAACTTTGGGTAGTTTTCATTAGAAAAGATATTTTGAATTGTGTTGGGGAGTTTCCAAAGGAAACACTGGGTTATTTAACCATACTCTGGATCTGAGCCAGTGGCATCTTCAATGGATCCATGGCAACCTTTTGTTGTTGTCGTTTTATTCCAAGAGTAAATAATTTAGTATATTTACAATAGTTATTTGAAGAATGTAAAAAAGATTAGAATATAACTTCATCCCACATGTTCAGTTTTGTTTCCAAAAAAATTATGTATCTTGCTCTCTTTTACTTACAAGAACAAGGAGACAAATGAGATGGGATGGGTAAGGCAAGGATAGTGGAAATTTCATGTGGTTGGGTGTTCAGAAGGTTTTCCTAGTAAGTCCTTATTAATTCCCAGTTTGAAACTATCCATTAGTTCAGCGCCTGAGCAATCTCTTAGGGTAAAGAATTCAGGGGAAATTATAAAATGGATGACCCTTCTTCAGATCAGGTCATAACCTCCTCTCCAGAGAGTATGTTAAAATGACCAATTTCCAAGAATGTTTTAAAATGACCAGTTACTCTTTCTTGAGTCCTCTAAGAGGGGAGACAATGTAGTCTGCATCAGCCTCTTCTTCATCTTACTTTAATTGTGGTTAAGAAGCAGATAAGAGAGAGGCAGAGAAAAAGACTGGAGAAAATACACTGCTAGATCCTCCAGCTGGAACTGAGCCAGCAGGGACACGGGTCTCAAGCATGCCACCACAGATCCCCTTCAGATGGGCCAAGCACAGCAATTTCTTTAGGAATATCATCTGACCTCCCTGATTCTTCACTTAGGATATGGCATCTAGGTATGTGCACACCAGCTCTGTTTTACTCGACCGCCTGCTTCGCCCTCACTTCTATCTACTGCTGGAGTTTCCTTTTCCAGCCCTCAATTCTGACTCCAAATTCCTATCAGTTTTCCTTCCTTACTGTGCTGGGTTTTCCCTTTTTGTGGCATTCATCACTTACTGGGGAACTGTGATAAAAGATATTGGGGGAACATTTGGGAGTTGGGCAGCGAGAAGGCTGTATTAGCTTTCCTAGGGCTGTGGTGACAAATTACCACAAAGTGGGTGGTTTAAAACAACAGAAATTTACTCCCTCACAGTTCTGGAGGCCAGAAGTCCAAATCCAAGGTGTTGGCAGGGTGAAACTGCCTCTGAAGGCTCTGAGGGAACGCCTCTGTCCTAGCTTCTGGTGGTCGTAGGCACGCCTGGGTGTACTTTGGCTTGTAGACACATCACTCCAACCTCAGTCTCCATCTTCACGTTTGGATTTCCCCTCTGTGTCTGTGTGTATATCCACATTTCCCTCTTCTTATAAGGACACCAGCCATATTGGATTTAGGGTCCACCCTAATCCAGTAGGACCTTATCTTGCCTTGATTACATCTATAACAACCCTATTTATAAATAAGGCCACATTTGCAGGTTCTGAGAGCACATGAATCTGGAAGAACAGTATTCAACCCAGTACAAAGCCCAACACAGAGAGAGTACAAGCCTGCCAGCATTCTCCCAGCTATGCGATGACAGATGAAAACCACCGCACTCACTGTGTGGCATTAACATATAGCAAATAGAACAGGGTGCTATATGGCCGAGCTGCATCCATGAGCAGAGCCTAAACTGGGCCAGTTTAACTTGCCT